>JAMLFY010000014.1:12384978-12542978 GCA_030441495.1 Dalbergia oliveri | reverse complement strand
AGAGTGTGCAGAGATTAAAAAAGTGAACTAAAACGTTAAGTTGGTCCATCAAATTTATAATGGGAGATAGATTAGTATTACAAATTTAGAAAATCTTATATTAAGTCTTCAAATTTTATAAAAGGGATAATTAATTCTTCTTATGTAAAATTATCATATAAACATGTCTTAATTTACTTATTCCATATTGTAATTCTTTGCATATACTGTTAATCTTCATGATGAATTATAACTGTCTCATTTATCTAATGAAGTCGTTTAGCCTTTTTTCATCTCCTATTTTTTAAGAATGATTTTTGAATTTAAGTTGGCATTCATTTCTGCGTGAGAATAGAAGAAATGAGAAATGGCCGGCTTAAATTGAAGAGTGGAGTAATTAGTAAATTACAGAATAATAGATATTTTTATTAACACAGTTTAATGACAAATTTGAATGGGATTAACTTGTTCTTTATAAAATTTAAAGAATTAATATAAATTTTTTAAATAAAAAAGACTAATATTATTCTGTATTATAAACTTAAGCGACTAACTTCAAATTTTAGGTTAAAAAAAAAAAAAGTGCATACCTATCTCCCAATTTGATATTTAGAGAGTAATCATTATAGGGGTTGAGGAGGCACATCGTGCTCATGCCCACGTCCCCAGATTATGGGGATTACGTCGGATGGTGGAAAAAGTGGCCAGAGTTGAGTTACGAAAATGCCGTTAGATTCCGATCTTGGGCTTGCCTGCTTGATCTAGGTCTGGGTTGGATCTGAGCTTTGAATGTTGAAGATGTGCCCAATTATCTCGTGGGCCTACGTTCATGGTCCACAACAATTTGTTTCAGAAAAAGCTGGGCCTTTTATTTTTAATATAGGATATAGTAACTTCACAGGAAATAATTTAATATATAAAATAAGACAGACAAAATATAATTAATACTCGAACAAAATTATCGTGGATATTTTACAAATTTAAAAATGAAAAATCGTTGCAAGCTGTAACAATTTCATATTGCATAGGAATTGTTGCAGCCTTAAATCGCTGCATGTTGCAATGATTTCTATGCAATTCCACTTCTACTCGTCTATAAATACCATCAAAGCATAGTTGAATCACCATGAGAGTTCAAAGTGGTTAGCTGGTAAATTTGATGGGTGAGAAACATTTTTGAAGGTTTCAACCGGAGTGGGATATGAAAATGTAGAATATACCGATAAGATTGAATTATTGAAGAAGGATGATGTGAAGAATCCCATTTGAGCCGCAATGTCTCATCACAAATTTGGAACATGTACGAATGCACACCTTAAACTATGCAAGATTTATTCATGATGGATACATTATGTTGTTTCTCGTGCTAGAGGTGTGTCGCGTTATGCAAAGGTAAATTTGTTGGCTAGTCTATATGTGTATGTTTGGAATTGTGGGCATGGTTCAAAGGGGGAGTGATCAGGATATGAGTCATGACATAGCTATTACATGTGATGGAGTATACTGTCAATCGAAGTTATGAACCAAGTTGTTGTTGCCATTGATTTATGAGGAAAAGGATTTGCGATTAGGTGCTTGGAGCATTAATAAAGTGTGCAGACCATGTTGTGTTTATGGTTTGCTTATTTTGCTGTCTTGAGGGTGGTTATCCTTCTTCCTTTTGTCTTTTGTTTTTGGCTTGTTTGGATCATGGTTTTTCTTTGTTCACTGTACTTTACTTTAGCTCACCATCACCATTGGTTGGTTTTAGCATCTTGTTATTGCAATAAAAAAAGGTGGTAATGCAACAGGATGTAATAGAAGGACAACAACCAAAGAATTATTTATTGAAGACGTTAGTGTTATGTGGTAGGCATGTGAAATGAGTTAACATTTTTAAAAATCTAGCCATGCATGAGAGTCCTTTTGGATCTATGAAGTCAGCGCAGACATAAAACACGACATGATATGAAGTAAGTTACATATTAAAGTTGAAAAACTTCTAGATACGGACAGAGGTATATATATAACTAAAATGTTCAAGAAAATAATACATTATTCAAAATATTATTTATATAAACTTCATTTATGTTTTATTTTCTTATAAACTCAAAAAATTAAGTATTATTTCCTTTTATAACCTTATTTATATATTGTTTTTTAAATTAGAAAATTAAATATATATAAATATGTATTATGGGTGTGTTATACAAAATTCGATATTACACGTAGATACAACACATAAATAGTGTGTCATTGTTTTATAGGTTTGGAATCGATAAAATATACATTTAGTTCTTATGGTTTGGACAAATAAAATACACATTAAGTCATTGTCATGGCTCAATATTATTAAATGGTGATATTTATGAGGACAAAAAAATTTTTAAAGATATTTTATGGGTCAATAATAAATTTTTATTATTTATATAAAATAAAATAAACACACATTATAAAATATTTATAGGATAAAAAGTAAATATTAGAAAAAAGAAGAATCAAAAGTGAAAAAAATTAAAGAAATTAAAATCAAAATTACTTGTATTCGTTAAAAATATATTTAAATCTAAAAAATATAATGCATGATTTATGCATCATTTTATTGCAACATTCTTCAGAGATTTATATTTACAATAAGAAGAAATAGAGATCGTATCATATAAGAGTGAGTGGCTTATTGGAGAGTGAGATGAGTGAATCTTGATTATTTGACTTATATAAATAGCTAAGAATAAAAAATAAAGTCATTGATTTTTTAAATAAGCATACGAACTTTCATTTTTAACTATTCATTATCCTTATACAATTCAATTTATCCCTTTCACTCTCATAATAAACCACCTCTCCCATATTATACACCCTCAAGAGAAATATATACATTTCAAGGCATAAACTATCATTCGATTTCTCATGATTGAACTTCCATATATAAGGATTCTTTTTTCTTTCAAATATCTCATGTTTTTATATTATAAAAACAATGAAAATAATTAGGTACCTTAGCTAGCGAGACGACTCTTAAATATTTAGTATGGTTCAATTGGTGATGAATATCTTGGATAATAAAAAGAAAAATTAAATAGGTTTGTTAAGTTTTCTTTTTCGTAGTCTTTGCGATCACCCTCTTCGGCCGCATTCGCAACAGAATTTTCAACAACTTGATCCCTTTACACCTCAGCCTCCACTTCAATGCCCTTACTGAGCCTCTCACCCCAGATCTCATCTCTTACATCAAACTCTGCTTTAGTGAAGAACTATCCCTTTTTATCTAGAAATAAAGGCAAGTTCTTAACTAGGATCAAACCACTTAATTGTTTGGAGGACAAGCCCTGTTTGTCCTTCACGGGTGTTTTGTATGCACTAACGGCTTAACCATCTTCTAGGAGAATTTTGATTCAGAATTAAGGGCAAAACAATATTTCACATTTGTGAAATGAAAAAGCATAAAGGGAAAACTTGCTAGAGAAGGTTTTTGGTCTAGGAACATTCAATGTTTTGATATTAAGCTGCACACTGTAAACGCGACCTAAGTCTAGATATGAAGAAACATGATCATTAAAACACCCAAGAAAATTAAAAAGAAAAAAAAAAAGAAAAGAAAATGCAATGAGAGAAAAGAAGAGAACAGAGAGTACTCACAGTTGCTCGAGTACACTTGCGATACACAAACAGCGACCATTTCAAAATTCAACTTACACGCAATCGACATTTTCTTGTGACAACGATAGTGTTGCTCGTGGAAATAGTGGCTTACACGGACTATCTAGAAACTAGAATAACTTAAGCTTTCTTTATTCAATGATTCTAAGCAAGCAGCAAAACTCCATCCATGAAATACACCAGCACATACAGTTATCAGTTGCTGCCTATCATATCGTCAACTAACTTTCCAACAGAAATGAAAGAAGAACCACCAACAAGGACAGCTTTCCTGGCCATCTCTTTCATCTCTTGCACCTTCTTGTGTACCTCATTATCTTTATCGATAAGGTGTTTCAGCCCTTTCTCTATCTCAGCTGCAAAAACAAGATCACTGCCACGTCTATAATCCAATTTTAGCTCCACTGCCAATCCAAATTCCTTCACCATGGTAAAAGCATTCAGTTGTTGTTCTGCATAAATAGGCCACGTCAATATTGGCACCCCAAACCACAAGCTCTCCAAATGGAGTTCCACCCACAATGAGACACAAACCCACCAATGGCTTTGTGGGCCAGAACTTGCACCTGGGGTGCCCACTCACATAGCATGCCCTTACCTTCCATCCGTTCTATGAACCCTTCTGGTAAGGTTTTCTCATCATTATTGACTTTGATTAGTGTTGGTGGAGAACGCGTAGCCCACAAGAAACTGACTCCAATACGCTGAAGTGCCAGTGCAATTTCTCTTGTTTGGGATGGACCAAAACTTCCCCAACTCCCAAAACATAGAAACACTACAGAGGATTGTGGCTGCTCATCTAGCCATCTCATTATTTTGTCATGCTCGGCTTGATCTAAATTTGGGTTATGCTGACTTTTGAGGTGAATCGAAGGACCAACAGCATAGATAGGAGGAGTTTTGCCATCAGACAATGCATCAATGGCATAACGCTCCAACTCTGAAAAAGTATTAACAATAATCCCTTTGGTGTCTCTGAACTTCTTAGCAAACTTGTATAAGGCAGCATATCCACCATCTCTGTTAAATGAAGCAGCAGGTAAAACCCTTGAAGGAACTAGATTGGAGAAACCTGGAATCAACAAATCAGGACCAGAATCATCGAACACATCCTCAATCCGACGTGATGGTGAATATAAATAAGAAGGGATGCCCAGTTTGCTTTCCACATCAATCATGGAAACACAGAAGAAATCTAGTACCAAACCAAGTACTTTTTGGTTTGAGTCAGAGCTAGGATATGAATCATATGATGATAAAATGTTTTGCATAGTGGCCTTGACGTGGGGTTTGAGGCTCTCCATGAAGGTCAGGATCCAGAGTTCTAAAGATTTCTGTAGTAGATCCTGTGAAGGTGGCTCTACTTCTTGGAGATCAATGAGTTTGATTTGAGGTTGTGAGGCTAAAACTGATCTGATGTATGAATCTCCAGAGGAAGTGGATGGGAGCTTGATGCAAAGGATTGTGATTGAAAGGTGTTTATCACGGTTGATTAGGAGCTTTGCAAGTTCGAGGGCTGAAGCTAAATGGCCAATCCCCAGAAAGGGAAGGAAGATCAGTTCTGCTTTGTTCTTCATCTCAGTGTCAGGCATTTTCTTTGTTGTGTGTGGTGTGGGCAGAGGAGTTCTTCTACTTGGGTTTCGTCTCCGGCTTTTATCACAGAAGACAAGGTCGCCTTTAGAAAAGAGGAACGCTATATGCATATATTTTGTGATCATACATTTATACCTCACTCCAAAATAAAATAGGGGTATAACATATGGATGGATAAAATAAAAGGAGTATGACTTACACCATTTTATCCTTTCATATATCATACTCTTATTTTATATTGTAATAAGGTGTAAATGTATGGTAATTTTATGATGATGTGCATGTATCCTTCCTCCTTAGAACATGAGCAATGATTATGTTTTCTATGTGAGCATATATGATTGATATTGATATATAATATATATCAATCAATACAAGATGAAAGTGCAATCTCCGGCAAAAAGGGTACACGTAGTGGGGGTAGGTTGAAAATTTGAAATTGCAAAACTTGTTTGTATATATTAGATTAGTTAAAGAACTAGCAGTTGTCCCATTATTTCACCGATTATTTTTCCTAAAAATAATACATATGTTGATTGTTTGTTCATAACTAAAAATAAGATTCTTGCATTAAAACGTATCATAACCTCTTGAAAGCAACTTTAGAATTAACTGAACTACTGAATGGTTTGTTGAAAAGGCAGTGTGGGCTGTCCATTTAGAGGTGATTCATCTAATTGTATATAATAGACAAATAGATTTTGGCAGATTTTTTTTTGTTTAATTAATCAAGAGTTGTCGTGTGGCATTAGTCCATTTAGTTATAAATAATAAATAGATTGTAGAAGTAATAATTTTTCTTTAACTATAGTTAAGAGTTGTCACAGATACTTAGAGATATTTCATTTAGTTATTTATAATAGTTAAATAGTTTTTAATAGGAGTAATTTTTCTTCAATTTTCAATTAAATAGAAATGAAATAGCTTTAAAATACGTCGGCTACCCTTTTAAATAGGCCTCTAGTATACAAATAGAGTAGTCACTATGTCCTGGTGGATATATATCCTAGGAAACCAACAAAAAATTAAGAGATGTCACGTAACCCTAAAAGCCATTTTTTTTTCATGAAACTTAAAAGTAACTATTAGTTATAGAAAATAAATAAATAGTTAAAAATTTTAGCGAGAGTAATTTTTGTTTAACTATAATTAGAAATTGTCACATAATACTTAGAACTAGTTCATTTAGTTATACACAACCGATAGATTTTAGTACAAATAAATTTTCCTTTAATTGCAATCAAATAGTTATCATGTAACATAGAGAGATGCTCCACTTAATACAGATAATAGATATGTATATTTTAATGAAAGTAATTTTTCTCTAATTATAATTAGTAGTTGTTATGTAGCAATAGTCCATTGAAATCTACTCTCATTTCAATTTATCTTTCAATTTAGGATTTACACACATATTACAGAAAGAAACAAATGGTCACGGTAATTAAATAAAGTAAGTCAATTTGAGAAAACTACCCATATCTTAAAACGCTAACTCATTAACTCTGCATAATCCATTTATTTATTAATAATTATAGCTACAATAAGGGTATTATTAAAAAATTAATAATATATTGATATTTTAAATTGATAGATAAATCAAAACACAAAAAAGGTAAACTGACTGATATATTGAAACAAATGAAATATATAATAAATAATACATAGATAGATTATAGCTAGAATGATTTTTCTTTAACTTTAATTAGGAGTTATCACGTGGTATTTATAAATAGTTCATTTAGTTATTTGTAATTTTGAGTATTATGTGCATGACACAGATTTAATCCATTTAGTTATAGATAATATATAGATTGTAGTATAAATATTTTTTCTTTAATTGTAATTATGAGTTGTTGTGCACGTGATATTTTGAAATATATATTCTAATTAATTATAGATAATAGATAGATTTTTTTGGAATGATTTTTCTTTAATTGTAATTGGAAGATGTCATGTGACAGTTATATATAATCATTTAGTTATAAATAATAGATAGATACATTTTAACGGGAATGATGTATGTTTAATTGTAATAAGCAATTATCACTTAAAGGTAGTTGATTTAATTATAGATAATAAATAATATTTAGATAATTTTTAGGAGTAATTATATATGTACAATAATATAGGCAAAGAAAAAAGAAAAAAATAAGATAGTGGACCCAAAGAAATAAAAAATTGAAATGGACCCATCTCGTTGTTTGATTTTTGACTTAGTTGTAAGTATGTTGTATAAAAATGTTGTATACATACCATTTTTCAAATTTCAGTGACAATCCTTTTTTTTAATTGTAATTAGGTGTTAGCACATAGTAATGCACAGATAATTTTTAAATCTATACCATTAAATAAAGGGGATTGAAAATATAACTGTTTCTTGGTGTCCCCTTATGTAATGAAATTGTGTTTCAAGTCCGGACATATATATGACTAATCTATACTACCCTCTCTTCTCAATCCCCACTCAAATCCTCTCTCCCTCTTCTTCTCCTCTCAAATTATCCCTACACAACTCAATGCCGATGCTTCCTTCCCACACTCGCCGCCTCCAACTTCCAACCCACTACTGCACTCACATTCTCCACCGTCAAATAGGGGTTCCCAATGATGACTTCACGGGCGCGAGCAAGGACGATTTCAAGGGCACGGGCCCGACGACTTCACGGGTGTGAGCGGTGTTGTGAATTGGACCCACTGATGGTCGAATCTCCAACGGAGAGTAGATAAGTGGCGAAGAAGAAGTGGTGGTTGGAGCCCCTTTCAACCTGACATAGACAATGTCGACATCCACAACAAACACGACGACAAGTTCCTTACTATTAGCCACTTTGACGTCAACAATTTGAAGGAAAACGATCCTACTATAAATGGGGATGGATTGGAAGAACCTTCAAGTTAGTTTTTTATTTTTGGTTTAATGGGTTAGTTCCCTCAGCTTTTGCTTTTGTTTTTTAAAAACATTCACTAAAAGTCAGCTATTTTTGGGCAAAGACTTTGCCATTCTGTCTTACTACCTTATGTGTTTTTTTAATGGCTTAGTTTCGCCAGTTTTTGCTTTTAAAAAACAATTCACTTAAGTCTTCTTTCTTGGGCAACGACTGTGCCATTGTGCCTCACAGTTTCACCGAGATGCAATCTTCCACCACGTCAGGCGACGACAACCTTTTAACGATCACACGTTGAATCGCCTGAAAAACCAAAGTGTTCTTGACGCATGGTAGGGTGGCCACATTGATGTTGTCTTGGCAACGCCTTCACGAGCGCACTGTACAACCTATATATTACATTCTTTGTTGCTATTTTTATGGTTTGTGTATATTTAGAACAAAATTTTTTGTCCCTTGCACGTTTTTTATATATTACTTCAAGACCAAGTTCTGTTGGTCATTTATTTGGTTATGGAATGTCACTTTTCAAAACACACGTATATGGAGTTTGGTGGAAAATTACTAAGGGAGGGGTGAGGGTGTAACAATCCCTGTCGGATATTGGACGCAAAACAAAAACAAAACAAAAAATGTTGAGGGGTGTGTAATTTGCTACCAGAGAATTAAGGTAAGAATAAATTGAAAAAAAAAATTAACAAAATGAATTGTGGCCAGCGAATTATGTTCCAGCAATTTAAGTCTTGGAAATTGTTATGCTCAGAACGGGTAGCAAAGTAGCTTCTTGGAAATTGTCACGTTCAAAACAGGAACATGAACTCAATTCATGCAAGCTATCTTCGAGTAGTCATTTCATAGACATGGGAAGATGATTTTCACGAGGAGCTCGTGTAAAATTTTTAATTATTTCATCTACTATATAAATTCATCTCAAAGACAAAGTTTACAGACCCACTATTCTCTCCTTTGTTACTCACTAATTTCCTTCAAGCCTCAATTTCTTTCTACTCCAGTTATCTCATTCTCTCTTTCCCATTTCCACTCCCTCATTCTCTCTTCCTATTCCCACTCTTCATCAACCCGTTCTCATTCTCCCTTCCATCTTATAACAGAAAGAAAAAATATTGAGTGAGGAAAAAATGAGTATTGTTATGATAGTAGTATATTATAATGGTCATGTATTTACAAATCCAAATGATGGCATATTTTTTACATGTGAGAGTCAAGTAAATATTTTTGTTCCATACACTTTTTCATTTGCTGAGTTAGAGAATACTTTTTGTCAATCTATAAATGCAAACACTCAAGAAAGTGACATCTATAAAATATAGATGTCCATCCTCAATTTTTGGTGGCTTCATAAATTATCAAGCAATTCCAATCATTAATGATGAGGCATTCAACAGATGTTTCGCATACATCAAGAGCACCAAGCCAAACAATCATGCCATTGAATTGTATGTTGAATTCGAAGAAGTTGTTGCTTGGAATGTAGCTTATGAGTTGAGCACATTTGAAGAAAGAGAAGTAGTATGGGAAAAAAGTGATGAAGAAGAATTTAAAAGCGGCGATGGTGATGATGATGATGATGTGAATGATGTTGTGAATGAAGAGGATGTGCCAAACATGGTGACCAGGCAATATCTAAACAATGAGCCATCTTTCATGTGTGCATTAGATCTTGAAGCCATGAATGCTCCTAAGTTTCCACAGTTTCAAAACATGGGTATGTATTGTCATTCTAGAATTAATTTAAAATTTTGAATTTAGCAAATACTATAGATTTTTTTTTCCATTTATTTTTTATTATTCTAATTATTTTTATTGTTTAATATTGGTGCTTGGTAGGAGCTCCTGTTATCAATGCTAAATTCTTTATTGGAATGGAATTTGACAATAGGGAAGCTGTAATTAAGGCATTAAAAAATATAGCATAGATAAAGGAGCAGATTACAAAGTTGAAGAGTCAGAACTGAAGACGTTTTATTGTAAATGTGTACAATATGGGCAAGATTGTTTATGGCTTGTAAGGGACAATTTAAGGAAGAATAAGGATTATTGGGAAATTCAGGAAGTATAATGGATCACACACTTGCACGAGGCCGAGACAATCATAGGACCACTCAAAGTTAGATTCTGACATGATTGCACAATTAATAGAGCATTGGTAAATTCTGATCTATCAACTCAAATAAAGTCTATCATTGCAGAGGTTCATTCTCGGTTCGGGTACATGACAACATACCGAAAAGCATGGGCAGCAAAGCACAAGGCCATTGAAAAAGTTTTGGTGGTTGGGAAAGCTCATTTGAAGATCTTCCACAATGGTGTATGGAAATGTGTGCTGCTGATCGAGGAGCAATTGTTCAATTGGATTCTATAGAGGCGAGTCGTGGGGGTAAGCCTGTTCGAACACTCAAATTTTCAAGATTGTTTTGGACTTTCAGTCCTTGTATTAGAGCATTTAGATACTGCAAACCATTTGTTCAGGTAGATGGGACACATTTGTTTGGGAAATATAGGAGCTCTACCTGGTTGCAGTTGCACAAGATGGCAATTAGAACATATTGTCAATTGCTTTTGCAGTTGAGGGTGAAACCCGGATGCATGGTCCTTTTTCCTTAACAATGTACGCAAACATGTAGTGACTCGAGATGGAGTTGGACTAATTTCTGATCATCATGAGTCCATTAAGCTCAGTAGCCCGAAGCAATGGTCAATGTGAACCTCTAAAGGCATTCCATATGTATTGCGTTAGGCACATCTCTGCCAATTTTTTACGGAGATTCAAGGCACCTAACTTGCATCGACTTGTTGTGAGCATAGGTAATTTATATTTTTGTTTATTCTTGCTTTAGAAGTAATTTTTAATTATTTTAATTACTCGTATTGTCTTTTGTAGGATACTCAAGGACGAGCAAGAATTTAATCATCACTATCAGCGAATGCATGAACGTGGTGAGTGATATACAGACTGGCTTGATGAAATTCCTCGAGAAAAGTGGGTTCTAGCATTTGATGGTGGATATCGATGGGGACATATGACAACAAACCTAGTCGAGTGTATCAATTCTGTGTTAAAAGAGGCTCGTAAACTTCCTATCACATCATTAGTTCGAGCAACATACTTTCGTGTGCTGAGTTGTTTGTTCAAAAGAGCGCGCATACGCACAAAGAAATGCAGGTTAACCTTTCTCAGAAGTTGTGGCAAGACAGTTGGAAGCAAACGAGAATGCATCTAAAGATTTTAGGACCACTCATTTTGATGGACAACTTCAGACCTACTATGTTAAAGAGCTTTCCTGGTAGGAGAATACATAGTTAATCTAAGGCAAAGATATTGTGATTGTGGGGATTTTCATAGATCGATACCCTTGTCGTCATGTGATTGCTTGTTGTAACAGCTTTCGCCTTGATTGGAAAGCTTATGTTGATGATGTATATAAAATGATTACCATATATGCAAGGTGTACAAGAATGAGTTTCAGGTTGTGGGCCACCAAAGTACATGGCCTTTGTATATAGGCCCGAGGATTTGTACAAACCTTGCCTTAAAGCACATAATGAAAGGCCAACCCAAATCTACTCGCTACCTGAATTAAATGGATATGCGTGAGATGCGCGACCACGACGTTGTGGTCTTTGTCGTGGTGAGGGACACAGGAGCAGCCGTTGTCCAAATGCTCCTGGCTCAAGTTCGTAGTGGTGCATCCTGTCAGTTGTAATGGTGTCATTTTCAGTTGTTGTTGCCTTGTGTTATTTCATTTTCTTGTTATTTTATTGTTATCTTATCTTACTATTGGTGTTGTTGTAATTCTACAAGTGGATGCACTTTGGTTATTTCGTTATCTTATTATTAATATATTTTCTTGTTGAAATAGACAAATGAAAGTAAATAGAACAACATTATATCATATAATGGGTAGCATAATCACATAATCATACAATTACAACAAATGAAGTACTACTACCCCTTTTTATATGCTTTCCCTTTCCCTTTTGGTTTTTTGATTTTCTGGGTATACCTGCTAGTTGGTGGGGATCATCACGCAAGTTATATCTACTTGCACCTCGCCCACCTTGTTCCCCCACATCGTCAGCTCTTCAGGATGGTCTTCCTCACTTACATCTCCTACTCTAGCGGACCCCTCAGCCTTACATCCACTACCCGAATGACCTGCATAACCCCCAAACACCCAGGACTACCCTGCATAACCAGCAAACCCCCAGCCTCACCTGCCTGCCCCCCCCAATGACATGTATAACCTGCAAACCCCCAGATTTATCTTCATAAATTGCGACATTGTGGCAGGATCTATCCCCCATTGTTGAATTGGGGAAACTGAAATGGAAATTGAATCTGGATGATATACATTTTCTTCCTGCATGACAGGTGATTGATGCATGTCCAAAGCTACCTCCCCCTGGACAAGTGTGAAACTCTCCTGTGGTGGTGGTGGAGGTGAGTGTGGTGGTGGTGGTGGTGGTAGCGGCGGAGGTAGTGGGGCTACATCATCCTGATTTCATGGTGTCAATCGTAGAGGCACATAAGTATTATTCCTATACCATGATAAGTATGCATTTGTGGGGTGGTAATCAAAGGGTGTCCCTGAAAGGCTCTCCTACCAAGGGATGGTCTTCCCGCTATCCACATCTCCACCCATTGATGATGCACTAATAACCAATCAAGGTTGTCCTCTTTCCCTCTCAAATCTTTATTATGAGCCCTCCCTAGATTTGGGTGTGGATCAGGAATAGGTTGGACAAGCTCAAATTGTCGCCTCACACGATCAGATGGGTGTCACTCTATGATCTCAAAGCAAATTAGCGGAACAATATTGTTCCATTGTCCTTGCTCCATCCGAATGTAATTTGGAATCAAGCCTCAACTTCAGCGGTCCTATATGGCTGCCATATAATCTACAATACAAAATAAATTATATTAGATATATGGAAAAAAATTATTAACTTTACATGAAATTAAAAAATGTTTTAATTGCTACCTGATCATATTGCATCTCATCTAACATCCGCCTTAAATGTAGATGATTTGTAAGACTCGTGCCATGAGGATAGAATGGGTGCAGGCATTTGTCATAAAGCATACAAATTTATTATAATTATGGCAATATAAATACAAAATAAATCAAGAAAAATTTTGACCTAGAAGCTAAGGGGAAGTTGACAAAATTGGGTGGTACTGCACAGAGCCAAATAAGGCAATCGCTTCATGCCCATGCCTGTAATAAAACTAGAGGACCCAATTTGCTTTTTAGTTATGCGTGTGACTCAATCTAAATTGCAATAGAGACAAGCGAGGCACAGAAACCAACTAAATGTCCCAACACGAGTAAGATCCTCTAGCAACTAAAATATTTTCCATGGACCTCATTAGTGGTTTTATCTGGCATTAAAGAAATGCCTACGAAGGCTAACATATACCCGCGTGCACTCATTTCTATTGATAATGCATCATTCCTAGTATCAAGATCTCTTATATGCTGTTGCAACCAATTTAAATTGATTGCACCCCTATTAAATTCATGTGGATAAGGCACAACATTAAGCAAATTAAAACATTTAAGTTGCAGTTGTTTGATACTACTAGATGTTAATCCACTAACTGGTGAACCATTTATGGGGAGTCCAATTGGATGGCGACATCTTCTAATGTCACCGTCATTTCTCCCAATGGAAAATGGAAGGTGTGTGTCTGGCTTTACGTTTACCAAAGCTTTTATTAGGGCTTCATTTAGTTCCACTCTACCTATCTGCAACATGGTAAAAACCAACATGCTATAAGTGCTTAATAATTGCATCTTTTGGTAGATGATTAAAAAAAATATGACGGGGCTCAAACTTTCTTTCTTCCTGTTTAAAGTAAAAAATAAATAATTACTAATCACAAAAAAATTAATCATAAAAATTTATAACGTAAATGAATTAAAAAAAATCTAAGATTACACTTACTTACACTTACAATAGAATTAAAAATTTATATTAATAAACAAGTATATAAAATGAAAACAATAAAATAATACACATAAAAAACAGAATATTAACTTAATAAACTAAATTAATAATAAAAGTTCAAAAATAATTAAACTTACATGTCCATTATATGAACTTGCAACATGCTCATTAAGATCCATTGTTACATCACGTTGTTGTTGGGCATTTTTTTAAATATTTCTCTTTTTTTATATAAAAAAAACATCTGCTCTTCCTACTAAAACCCGAAAACTTGCATTCCTCCCTCAACTAATACTGATAGCATGAACTCAACCAGCTCTCACAACTTAACCAAATACAACGCTTTCACCAAATTCCCCATTTTATAGTATTATCAACAATGAACTATACATTCACCGATTGCTCCATCGATTCACTCACAATTATTTTCTTTTAGAGTTGTAGTGTTGTAGGCCTGTGAAGTACAACATGAAGAACGCGTGTTGGACTTGCAACGCGGATTCCGAGCGCCCCAAGCATGCTCACTGGAGATGGATGATAGAGCAGGCTTCAGTGGAAAGTGGGAGCTAGGGAAGGAATCTCACAGGACATAATTCACTTGGCATCGAATTAGGTACCAGCCAAAATCATTTTGCGGCCAGTGAATTTTGTTCCTGGGTTGATTTTCTTTTTTTGTTCTCGTTGCTGCATAATTCGCTAGCGATAGCATACCCTACCCCACCCCTCTTTAATTACGCTACAATAACCATATCTTGATATTAAGCACCCCACTTGTCCATATGAAAATTAAAAAACCGGTTCTGATATATATGGTTTCTATGTTCTCAATTTCTTTACTCATTTAAATTATTATTATCTATACACTAGTGCATGAGCATTCAATCAGGAAAAAAAATCACACTAATTCTTTAATTTATGATTCAAAACAATTCATTGATATACTATCATGGAAAATGCCATACAAAATTCTACGTAATTAATAAAATGAAGATATTATTATATTCACTTTTTATTCCTTTTTTCATTTGATTAACAATCTCTTTTTATTTTTATCCTATTTTAATCTAATTGCTATCTGTTTTAAATATCCTATTGAAATATTTTATTGATGTTTTATTGGGTTTTTTAACATTTTTTATTAATATTAAATATCCTATGAATCTAACTGATATGATATGATCAGTTTTTTTTTTCATAGAACCTCAATAAAAACCTCTCCAATCCCCTCTCCCTCAATAAAAGGAACAGACAAAAACTACAAGCAATTAAGAGTAAGTCTTAAATCAGGGTAGTGACATGGTGAGCATCTTGTTAGGAACCTACATAGAATTAGAGTGTATGGAAGAAAGGGCAAATAAGGAAATAGACAGAGAATTAGGCAGGAGTGGAGGGTATTTGTAACCAACTCGCGAGTTGGCATGGGAGTGATATGAGACTATATGTATGAGAGAGCAAGTGTGAAAGGCAGGAAGAATATTGCTTGGCATTAGGAGAGTTTATTCTATAGTGTTGTGATACCTAGGTACAGGTCAGGAGTTAAGTTCTATATAGCCTCAGGAGTTTCCGAGGCTACCGCCGGTTCTTAATTTGGCTAATGAGGATCCTACACCTCATTGGAGGGCTATATGATAGAACCATATTCTTGGAATTAAAAGTTCCGGTAATGGTTCCTAGAGGGAAAATAAGTTGAAGAGTGATTTTTAATGAATTTTATCAAACCTTTAAGTGTTTCGTTTTTAGCCCACAAGTTTAGAAAATCTTGAAATTCTTGATTTGAACTAAAACCCAAATTTTGGATTCTGAAGTTGTTGGATTTTAATTTTTTAGATATTTTATTTGAATCCAATGGGGGTATTTCTTTATTTACATTTATGTTTTAAAGTTAATGGGAAGTAAAATAAATGATTAACTTAAAATTAAGAAATGTAAATTAAGTGAACCTCCTGGAGCCGCCCAGCTTATGGGACCGCAAGCGGTTAAAAAGGTCGTCGAGAGATGTTGTAATGATTATATAAATTTCAGAATTTATTGATTTTATATACTAGAGCTTGTGAACTCTAGGATAGAAGACTTTGAGAAAAGATTTAGATTTCTGTAAGTTAGACAGTGGCTATAGAGAACAGGTTGTGTGTTAACGGGAGTTAATCCGTTAACCTTGGTATACCAGTCGCCCACAGGGCTAGAGAATTCAGAAATGGGACCTAGTTAGGTGCCCCAGAGTTAGAAGATATTGTTATGTCACATGAATTGTGCATAACCAGAGATTTTGTTTCTCTAGTAGAGTACTGTTTTGTTGTTTTTGAGAATATTTGATTTAAAAGTTTATGTATATGTACAAAAATGATTTCTCGATAGAGTAAGAATTTAGAGATATTTTCCATGAATATGATTTTCAGAGATATTGTATAACCAATTAATGATTATATATGATTATTTATGTTCTTGGTTGTCCCATGAGGGGTTATGGGTGAGGGCCTCCTACTAGTTTTAGATGAAACTCACCCTTCTCCCTTCTTCCATTACAGTACGTTAGCTGATCGGGTCCTTCTAATCCACCTCCTTCCCAGAGTAGAAAGTTCCAAGGCGAGCTTCACTTGAAGTGAAGTATCTTTGGTATTTTGTTTAGAAATATAGTGCTCCAGTGTACGTGACGGGGTCCCGGACCATAGATTGGCATTGATTTATCATAATTATTTTGTAATTACATGATTTCAGTTTCATGTATACTTTGTATAGAGAGATTCATATATTTTGAGTCATAAGGATATGTTCTAAGAGTTTGAGAAATGATTGTTTTCTAATTTTAGAGAAACTATGTTAGAAATGATTATGATATGCTATTAATGATGATTATGTTTTCAAAGATCCAAAGGTTTATTAGAGATGGAAATTTTGTTTATTAAATGGATTTAATATTAAATATGCATATGGAAAGACTCAGAGGTCATGAGGCTTACGTGGAGATGGGATTCCCCACGTGCCGGTCATGTTCCGATTCGGGTCGTGACAATAGTGGTATCAGAGCATTAGGTTTCCCCATGTCACCGGAGCAAGTGTCCACGAGTAGCACATCGTTTATGTGAATGGAAGCGCGCCCATTTGCACTAACGAAGCGTTACTTGAGGCCTTTAGGAATGGTTAGTTATGTCTAGGTTCAGAGATAGAGTATTGTCTTCCTTGTCATGATCTATATTCCTTATCTCTTGTTATGGTTGCGGCTAGCCAGGTCACGCGCACAAAGTGTCCGTTCAAATAGGGAGTATATAGCCAGGTCGACCCCATTATTTCAGTTTTCTTATACAGGGACTAAGGATAGCCCGATTGCTTCAGTTGTTCTATAAAGAGTGTGAAAGTTGGAGCCATAGAGGCGTTAACGAACCTTCATGTGTTAGACATGTCAGATTTTGATGTTATCCTAAGCATGGATTGGCTAGCTTCATGCCATGCCATGATTGACTCCTATAGTAAGTCCGTGAAGTTTGATGTTCCTGGAGGCGAGCTCCTAGAGTTTAAAGGTACTAGTTGTTCGTCCCAACCAGCTTGATTTCGGCCATGAGTGCCTTGAAGCTCATGGATAGAGGAAGTTATGGGCTCTGCTTCAGTGGAGACATAGATGATAATGCTAAGTTTAGAGTCTCTTCCTGGAGTTTGTAAGTTCCCATGTGTTTCCGAGGAGCTACAGGGATGCCAGGAGAGAGATAGAGTTCGGGATAAAGCTGGAGCCAAGAGTCAAGCCTATTTCTATTTCCCTGTATTGGATGGCTCTGAGAGTTGAAAGAGTTAAAGGATAAATTGCAAAATTTGCTTAACAAGGGGTTCATTTGACCGAGTACCTCGCCTTGGGGTGCTCCATGTTGTTTGTTAAGAAGATGAATTGGTCTATGAGAATGTGTATAGACTACCGGTTGAACAAGGTTACAATAAGAACCGGTACCCCTTGCCACGTATTGATGACCTATTTGATTAGCTCCAAGGGGCTAGGTGTTTCTCTAAGAATCGACCTTCATTCCGCTTATCACCAATTGAAGGTGAAGGGTGAGGATGTACCCAAGACGACCTTTAGGACACGCTATGGACATTATGAGTTTTTAATGATGTCCTTTGGGTAACCAATGCCCCAGCTTGCATGTATCCGATGAACAGGATTTTCAGGCCGTTCTTAGATCAATTTGTGATTGTCTTCATTGATGATATCCTAGAATATTCTGAGAGCGAAGAGGAGCATGAGCACCACCTTAGGATTGTCTTGCAGACATTAAGGGAGAACCGTTGTATGCCAAATTTTCTAAGTGTGAATTTTGGCTTGACCAGGTGGCGTTCCTTGGGCATATAGTGTCCAAGGATGGTATCTTAGTTAACCCAAAGAAAGTTGAGACGGTCCAACAATGGCCGAGGCCTTCCAGTCTCAGAGATCTGAGTTTCCTTAGTTTGGTGGGTTACTATTGAGGTTCGTTAAGGATTTCTAGAGGATAACGGTTCGTTGACTAAGTTGACTCAGAAAGGTGTTAAGTTTCAGTGGTCAGATGCTTGTGAAGAAAGCTTTCAAAGGCTCAAGACCTCTTTGACCCGGCTCCTGCCCTTGTGTTGCCCTCAGGCACGGGAGATTTCTTGGCGTTCGTGATGCCTAGAGTCGGACTAGCTGTGTCCTTGTGGGCATAGTCGAGTAGTGGCTTATGCATCTAGGCAGCTGAAGAGGAATGAATAAAACTATCCGACACATAATTTAGAGATGGCAGCAGTGGTTTTTGCCTTAAAGATTTAGAGGCATTACCTCTATGCTGAAGCATGTGAGATCTTTACTGATCATAAAAGTTTAAAGTATATCTTCCAACAGAAGAATCTGAATCTTAGGAAGCGTAGATGGCTAGAGTTGTTGAAAGACTACGAATGCACCATATCTTATCATTCGGCCAAGGCTAATGTGGTAACCGATGCTTTGAGTAGAAAATCTATGGGTAGTTTAGCCCACATAGTGCCCCTGAGGGTTGATAAAGGATATCCATAAGTTAGAGGCGGAGGGAGTCCAGGTTGGGCTTGATGATTCAGGAATCTTTCTTGCTCACATTAAGGCCCAGTCAACCCTGGTGGAGCATATTAAGGCACAGCAGAGGAAAGACCCCAGGTTGGTTAAGCTTATAGAGGATGTGCATAGAGAAGAAAACTCCAGTTTGTACTGGATGTGAAGGGTGTGTTGCACTTTAGGGATTGTCTATGTGTACCCGATGTGCGTGAGCTAAAGAAGAGCGATGGAAAAGTACCACGGCAGTGTACTTTGTCCATCCTGTTTAAGCAAAGACGTATCAAGATCTCAGGCAGCTATAGTGGGAAGGAATGAAGAGACATTGGTGACTATGTGGCACGATGTTTGGTGTGTCAGCAGGTCAAAGCCGCACCAAAGACCTGGGCTTGTTACAAAGATAGAGGTCCTAGAGTGGAAGTGGGAAAGGATAACCATGGACTTTGTAGTCAGGTTACCTTGAACCACTAGAGGCTTCGATTCTATATGGGTGATAGTGGATAGAATGACTAAGTCTCGCTCACTTTCTACCAGTGAAGACGACCTTCAGTGCAGCCCAGGATGCCCAGCTTTACATAGATAAAGTTGTTAGACTCCATGGTGTGCCATGTCAATCATATCAGATAGAGGGTCTAGACTTCACTTCAGGTTTGGAGAGCATTTCAAGAAGCTCTCGGACTCTGTGGACTTGATCACAGCTTTTCACCCTCAAACAGATGGCCTGCAGAGAGAGACTATTCAGACATTAGAGGATATGCTCAGAGCTTGTGTATTAGACTTCGGTGGGAGTTGGTGTGACCACTTGCCACTAATAGAGTTCTCTTATAATAACAGTTATCAAGCTAGCATCCAGATGGCACCGTTTGAAGCGCTTATGGAGACGCCTGGAGACTCCTATAGGATGGTTTGAACTTGGGGAAGCTAAGTCCCTAGGCCCAGATCTAGACAAGAGACTCTAGAGAAGGTTCAATTGATTCAGAGAACGGTTGTTGGCAGCTAGCCTAGACAAAAGTCCTATGCTCACAATAGGCGTAGAGACCTAGAGTTTGCTGTGGGTGATCATGTGTTTTTAGGGTGTCTCCCATGAAGGGAATAGTGAGGTTCGGAAGCGGGAAAACTAAATCCATGCTACATTGGCCCATTTGAGATTTAGAGAGAGTTGGAGCGAGCTTACAGACCTGCACCGCCTCCAAATTTATCAGAGATCCACCCTGCTTTCATGTCAAAAAGTATATACCCGATCAGTCTCGTGCTCACACCACAAGTGGTTCAAGTTGATAAGAGCTTGTCATATGAAGAGGAACCGATTGCCATCGTGGATAGACAAATCAAGAAGCTTCGCTCGAAGAAGTGGCCTCAGTAAAGGTTATCTGAGGAATCACTCTAGCGAGGAAGCTACTTGGGAAGCCGAGGAAGCCATGAGGATCAAGTATCCATACCTTTTCCCTCCTCAAGGTATGTTTTAAGATTTGGGGACCAAATCTCTTTTAAGGGGGAGAATGTGATACCTGAGGTACAGGGTCAGGAGTGGGTCTATATAGCCTCAGAGTTTCCCGAGACTCACCGGGTCTTAATTTGGCTAAGTGAGGATCCTACACCTCATTGGAGGGCTATATGATAGAACCATATTCTTGGAATTAAAAGTCCGGTAATGGTTCCTAGAGGGAAAATAAGTTGAAGAGTGATTTTTAATGAATTTTATCAAACCTTTAAGTGTTTCATTTTTAGCCCACAAGTTTAGAAAATCTCAAAATTCTGATTTGAACTAAAACCCAAATTTTGGATTCTAAGTTGTTGGGATTTTAATTTTTTAGATATTTTATTTGAATCCAAATGGGGTATTTCTTTATTTACATTTATGTTTTAAAGTTAATGGGAAGTAAATGATTAACTTAAAATTAAGAAATGTAAATTAAGTGAACCTCCTGGAGACCGCCCCGCGCATGGACCGCCCAGGCGATCAGGAAAGGCCGTCGGAGAGAAAAACCTCCTGGAGACCGCCAGGCGGTCATATGACCGCCCACGGTTCAAGAGAGAAAGCGGTCCCTGGGAAGGGAGACGCCCAGGCGGTCATTTCGCGCCAGGGGCCATTCCCGCCCAGGCGGTCATTTCACCGCCCAGGCGGTAAAAAGTTTATAAAATCCATGATTCTGCCAGAACGCGCAGAGCGCGTTCTCTTCTTCTTCTTCATCAATTTTCTTCTCTCTCAAATCCATCATTTCCAAGCTTCAAGGTGAGTATATACTGTTAGATTATGTCTTTATTTCTTCATAATCTTGGATTTGGACCGATCATTTCTTTCATTGTTATCAAGTGGGGGTCTCCCCAATTTTGTTAGAATAAGGATAGAGCCCTCTAGAGATTATTAGAATTTAATTTAGAGTTATAATTGCTCTATGGAGTTGTTGGTGCCATTCCAAGTTCTTCCAGTTGGTGGGGCCCACATACTCCCGGCTTCAACGGTGAGTGGGTTCAGATCCTATGATCCTTATGTTGATCATTAAAGTTAATTTCAGTAAATTATTACATGACCATATGATATTAGAAATGAAAGCATGAAATATATGTTTTCTGAAAACTCATGGGACCATTATTGTTAAAAGTGATTTTTATTAAAGAGCAAGAGTATGAATATGATTATATTTAGAGATTTATGAAATATTATGATGATTTCCAGAGTATAGCACAAGTATATGATATGGTTTTTAGAGAAAATAAGTATTTTTATGATACTCAGAAGTATGGAATTCAATATGATTCATAACAATTGCCAAATACAT
Organism: Dalbergia oliveri; assembly: GCA_030441495.1. Classification (NCBI taxonomy): domain Eukaryota; kingdom Viridiplantae; phylum Streptophyta; class Magnoliopsida; order Fabales; family Fabaceae; genus Dalbergia; species Dalbergia oliveri. The sequence continues at coordinate 12,521,109 of JAMLFY010000014.1, read as the reverse complement.
ATTCTGTGGACTTGAAACGGAATGCCTGAAGAGGTATCCCTTGGGCATGATTTCATAGTCACAGTTATGCTAAAGTCAGATTGTTACAAGTCATATGAGACCAAAGCTTTCAGAGTTTGAAGAGTTTTCATGTTTAAATAATTTTATATATATATTAGAGATTTTATGATTTCAAGAACAAAGTTTTAAGAGAAATGATTAGAGATGTTGTAATGATTATATGAATTTCAGAATTTATTGATTTTATATACTAGAGCTTGTGAACTCTAGGATAGAAGACTTTGAGAAAAGATTTAGATTTCTGATCCAAGTTAGACATGCTATAGAGAAACTGTGTGTTAATCCTAGTTAATCCGTTAACCTTGGTATACCAGAGTCGCCCATAGGGCTAGAGAAATAGAAATGGGACCTAGTTAGGTGCCCCAGAGTTTGAGATATTGTTATGTCACATGAATTGTGCATAACCAGAGATTTTGTTTCTCTAGTAGAGTACTGTTATTTATGTTTTTTTTAGAGAATATTTGATTTAAAAGCTGTTATGTATATGTACAGAAAATGATTTCTCGATAGAGTAAGAATTTAGAGATATTTTCTATGAATATGATTTTCAGAGATATTGTACTAACCAATCTGATGATTATATATGATTATTTATGTTCTTGGTTGTCCCATGAGAGGGTTATGGGTGAGGGCCTCTCATCAGTTTTAGATGAAACTCACCCCTCTCCCTTCTTCTATTACAGATACGTTAGCTGACGGGTCCTTCTATCCACCTCCTTCCCAGGAGTAGAAAGTTCCATGGCGAGCTTCACTTGAAGTGAAGTATCTTTGGTATTTTGTTTAGAAATATAGTGCTCCAGTGATACGTGACGGGGTCCCTGACCATAGATTGGCATTGATTTATCATAATTATTTTGTAATTACATGATTTCAGTTTCATGTATACTTTGTATAGAGAGATTCATATATTTTGAGTCACAAGGATATGTTGAGTTTGAGAAATGATTGTTTTCTAATTTAGAGAAACTATGTTAGAAATGATTATGATATGCTATTAATGATGATTATGTTTTCAAAGATCCAAAGGTTTATTAGAGATGGAAATTTTGTTTATTAAATGGATTTAATATTAAATATGCATATGGAAAGACTCTAGAGGTCATGAGGCTTACGTGGATGGGATTCCCACGTGCCTCATGTTCCCAATTCGGGTCGTGACAAGTGTCTAGAGGCTCTTCGCATTTTGCATTTTCTATACTATTTCTCTCTTCTTCCTTATTACTTATCAAGGGTGTGAATAATACTTTGTACTTCTTCATTTCTTTGGTTTCTTTGGATGTATCAAAGGGTACTTTTAAATCACAAGCACTTATCAGGAGCATTAAAAGGGAAATCATGTCATCCATGAGCTATGAAGTTATTTTAGGAGATATGATATTTGTAGTTATGATTTTTACGTTTTCAAGTCAAGTTCAAATTTTTGATAGTTTTAGATTTTATGTTCATTTTGTGCTGTTGTGATTTGGCTCCTCTCCTTATTTTGTAAGAGTGGAGTATGTTGTTTTACCTCTATATATATATATATAAACTGCACATTCCACATAGCCACTTACAATGTACTGAAATATCTTAATTGTCAAAGTAACCAATATATGTTACTAACTCAAATTTTTTTAAAGAAAAATAATAAACACTCATTAAAAATTTATTGTTAACTATAATAATTTATTTATGAAATTAAAATTTTCAATACTATAAATTCTCTATCTACAATCGATACTAATTAATTTTTTTTAATATGAAGCAATTACACCAAAAATTAGATACATTTTGGTTATATGACACTAGCGTCATGTTCTAAAATTATCGATATATAATATTTCAGTTACTTCTCTGCAGTTCTTAAATTTTTTTTTATAAACCCAGTTCTTAACTTTCATTTAGAATTTTAGTGCATATATAATAGAAAGCAGACTATTAGTAATTTAAATGTTGTTAAAAACAATTGTTTAAGAAATTTTTTATTTATTATATTTTCTGAAATATCAAACTAATAGTAATGTTTAGAAAAAAATATAATTGATAATATTGTTAAATAAGACTTTAATTTTTACACATTGATAGTGAAAAAAATTTTATACATTCATTTCATTATTGGTTGCAACATGAGTTTTACACTCGCTACTAAAAGTCATTCAAATGAAATGATTTAATAATAACTGGATAATATATATTAGTTTAGTCAATACCTTAAAAATTAAAAATGTGGCTTAACAAGATTACAGATGGTATCATGCCTCCAAGTGGTACTATTCTCTAATGGAGCCTAAAATTTTTATTTATGATATTTTTTGAAAAATAGTCGTATAATAATGTTTATAAAAGCATTTTGGAAGTACTTTAAATAATGAATAAGACTATTAAATAATTACATGCTTCAATACGTACAATATAAAAATTAAATATACATGTATATTTAGTTACACTAATATCCGTAATAAAAAAAAGTTACACTAATATAAAAAAGGTGGCTTAAATTAATTTCAGCTAAATTTATTTACAATAAATATATTAATCATACTTTATTTGTACAAAATGCAATGAAATGAATATTTCAGATATTTATTATTTTTTTTTCCAATTAAATTCAAATACCATCAAGTACAATTGGAATGACATTTGAAGAAAACATATTATATAACTTGAAAAATACATTATTTAAGTGTGTAAATTAATACTCATTTCTTTTACTTTTTTGTGTTTGATATTTGGATATGTTACATTATTTATTTTATTGAAGTAAAATTGCCATATGTAACATTTAACACTAATTACAATAATTTTCAAAATATAAAAAAAGCGACTTTAGACAAACGTGCGCGTTGAGTCACTAGTATTATATTTATGTATATATTTATTATTTAAAATTTAATTTATAACAAAATTATTATTTGCTTAAATATTTAAAAATTATTTATTATTTCAGTAAATTATATAAATATAGAAAAACTCTTATATGTTTTAATATTTAATATTTTTAATTATAATTATTTAAATTTAAATTTTAAAATAAATATTAACTTTAGATATTTTTATTATTGATCCTAGTTTTATATATTACATGTTATTTATTATTTATTTTAAATATTTTTTTGTTATTAACTATTTATTATTTTATTTTATTTAATATTTACTAATTATAATTACTTTTTATTTTTATTGTATATAGCTAAATTGATGTCATATATTATTTTTTAACAATATTTATTTATTATGAAATAATTTTATTAAGAATTATTTCTTATGTATAAAATTTTACTTAATATTATTTATTTAAGAATTATTTTATTTAATAAAATATTAAAAAAAACTTATATGTTAAAAGCTAATAAGGCGCTCATATTGTATTAAGTTACATGTTGTTTTGATGTATAAGAGAATTATGATGTATAAGCTTATATTATTTGTTAGTCATGGCAACATCACCCAAGAGGGGTGAATTGGGTGATTTGAAAACTATGTTAAATTTAAGAAATAATTCATATATATGTACTCAAATTATGCATGCAGCTAAATGACTATAGAAAATATATAACTATTATAGATTACTCAAATAGAATTTGTTTGATGGAGGAATTACGAGATTTACTGGTATTAATAAGAATGATAAATTCAATTGGAATAAAGTAAAAGGTTAAGGGAAGAGAGATACAAACTCGATTTATACTAGTTTGGTCACTTCTTATGGCTTACATCAAGTTTCCAACAACTCGCTTAAGTTCCACTAACTTTGAAATCTTTACAACAAAAGCACTCTCACATTTAATCTTACCTTTTGTGTTTGAGTCTCCTAAGAACTAAGAGATACCACACTCTTGTTCTAACAAGGATGTCTCACCCTTTACACAATCTCAATAAAAGAAAACAAGAATTCACTCTTTGACTAGAGGAAATATTACAAATCGAAGCATTAGAAGGTTTCTCAAGAATAAGTGTATTTGGCTAAGTATTAAACAAGTGATTGATGAATAAGAATTATTGTTAATATGATATTTGTAATATGTTTTTCATGCCTTAAAATGTGTTAAAGAATGTGTATTTATAGAAAACAAATCGTGTAGACCGTTGGAGATTAATCCCAAAATATGTGTCTCTTCAAACACACCAATTTACACATTTCTGGATTATAATCATTTACATGAACTGGTAATCCATTACACTTTAAATTTTGAATTCTAGCAATGGTCAAGTTTCTGTGATTGATTACATAAGCTGGTAATCATTACATAATCAATTACATGAACTAGTAATCAATTACAAGTATTCTAGAATTTGAAAAACTAAATATTAAACATAGTTTAAGTCATTCTTTCACCTTAAAAATATTTCAAAACATCTTTTAAATATTTCCTTTCAAATCAAACTCATATTTTCACAAATCAAATCAAATCATTACATCAAAAACAATTAAATCATTTTTTCTTTCAAAATCAAAATTTTTCTTTTATAATCAAATCCATTAATATATTTGAAAAAAAAACTTGATTAAAAAAGATTTTGAAACAAAATTGAAACATTAATTAATCAAGTAGCCAAACAATCTTATCAAAAGAAAAGCTTTTTAACAACATGATCTAACCATTAAGCTCTTAACTTGTTCTTCTTTGACCCTATTATTGTTGGCTTTAGTTATTGTAATCTTTCTTATTCAAAGGTCATTCTTGATACTTGGACTATTTTATACAAAATGACTTACTTCAAGATAATTGTTAGTCCAATAAAAAAAATCTCAATATGCATAATTCATTTATATATAACACAATTAAACTGATTATACATAATATATATCTCATTATGCATGGTTCCTAAGAATAGAACACTACAATGTGCTTCATGTAACATCCCAAATTTCATCTAAGCTAATTGACTATGAACTCAAGCAATTGATTTACCAATTAGGTTGATCTTTTTTGGGAGAGTGAAATACAAATACAAGGACACATAAAAGCTGGATAAAACTAAATGTTAATTGAATATATTTTATGCATTAGACACCACATCAATTCATATAGTGTCTTTTGGATTTAGTCTATACTTCATATTTAATGTGAATAAAGTTTGAATTGTTGTGTTTGACACAAAATATGTTCACATTTCATAACACTAAAACTAAAGGGGAAGAGAAAAGTACAATACACAGATTAAATCACATAGGTTAGACTAGATTCTTGGAATATTTTTTTTAGTTAAAAATAATTTTAGTTATGGTAAATACATATCATTTTAATTTTAGTAATTTTTTTATTTCTAGGTTTTTATTTTCAATATTATGTTTTTAATTAGATTTTAGCCCTAAATTTAAGTTCTTATAAATATTTTAATATATATATATATATATGGATATTAAAAGCTTTGTTTTGATACTCATAAATATTTTATTACAAAACAATAAGAGACAAGAGAACTCAATTGCTCCAGTACACTCGTCATACACAAACAAGCAGCAGCCATTTCAAAATTCAACTTACATGCAAGGGACATTTTCCTACGAAGAGAGATATTATTGTAGGGGCACAAGTCTAATACATATAATTTTAAGTTTAATGTGAATGTCATCAACTTTATTTAATGTGTACTTATTTATTCTTTAGACCGTGCTAGTCCAAGAATTTTTATTGCATCGATAGTGATGCTGGTGGAAATAGTGGCTTAATACACACACAACATAGAATTCTAGGCGAGGAGCAAAACTCCATCCATGAAATGCAGCAACTGACCGTAATCATCAGTTGCTGCCTATCATATCATCAATCAGCTTTCCAACATAAATGAATGAAGAGCCACCACCACCGACAGCTTTCCTGACCAAATCTTTCATTTCTTGCGCCTTTTTGTGCACCACATTATCTCGATCCATCAAATGCTTCACCCCTTTCTCAATCTCATCTGCCATTACCAAATCACTGCCAGCTTTATAATCCAGTCTCAGCTCCACTGCTAATCCAAATTCCTTAACCATCCTAAAAGCATTCAGATGTTGCTCTGCATAGATAGGCCAAGTCAATATTGGCACCCCAAACCACAGGCTCTCCAAATAGAGTTCCACCCACAATGTGACACAAACCCCCCAATGGCTTTGTGAGCAGAACTTCCACCTGGGGTGCCCACTCACATATCATTCCCTTACCTTCCACCCATTCTATGAACCCTTCTGGTAAGGGTCTCTCATCACTACTGACTTTGGTTGGTGTTGGTGGAGAACGCATAGCCCACAAGAACCTAACTCCACTATGCTTGAGCGCCAGTGCAATTTCTCTTGTTTGAGATGGATCAAAACTTCCCCAATTCCCAAAACACAGAAAGACAACAGAAGAAGGTGGCTGCTCATCTAGCCACTTCATTATTTTGTCGTGCTGGACTTGATCTAACAAGTTTTGGTGATGCTGACCTTTGAGGTCAATCAAAGGACCAACAGCATAGATAGGCAGAGTTTTGCCATCGGACGACAATGCATCAATGGCATGATGCTCCAACTCTGAACAAGTGTTAACAATAATCCCTTTGTTGTCTCCTGAACCTCTTTGCAAGCTTGTATAAGGCAGCATATCCACCATCTCTATTAAATGAAGCAACAGGTAAAACCCTTGAAGGAACTAGATTGGAGATACCTGGAATCAACACATGAGGACCAGAATCATCTAACACATCCTCAATCTGACGTTTCTGGAGGGAAAGCATGTAGCCTATATACCCAGCGCTTGATGGCAGATATAAATAAGAAGGGATACCAAGTTCCCTTCCCACATCAATCATGGAAACACAGAAGAAATCCAGGACCAAACCAAGCACTTGGCTTGAGTCAGAGCTAGGATACGATGATAAAATATTTTGGATAGTGGCCTTGACAAGGGGTTTGAGGCTCTCCATGAAGGTGAAAATGAGTGTTCTGGACATTTGAGTAGTAGATCCTGGGAGGTGGTTCCACTACTTCAGGGAGAACAATGAGTTTGATTTGAGGTTGTGAGGCTGAAACTGATCTGATGTATGAATCTGCGAAGGGAGTGGATGGAACTTGGTGCAAAGGACTGTGATGGAGAGGTGGTTAACACGGTTGATTAAGAGCTGTGCCAATTCAAGGGCTGAAGCCAAGTGGCTCATGCCCGGTACGGGAATGAAGATCAGATGTGCTTCTTTCCTCTTCGTCTCAGTCTCAGCCATTTTTCCCTTGCTGTTTGTGTGGTGGGATCAGAGGAGTTAATTCTTCTTTGAATGTTTTCACTTTAGCTTCAGTTCTTGATGTAACTTTATCGTGCACTAGCTGGGAAGAGAAATGATACCACATGGTAGGGTTGTTATGCTGAAGCAAATGTGGAAATTGAAAAAGACTGTGCGAACACTAATATTTGGCAGATAGTTAGATATCGAGCATTGATATATTAGACCCTTCTTTGGCTTCAATTATATGAATTGTCTGTGTCCGCCACAACAGTTTAGGCGTTTACGTTATGTTGAAAATGATAGTTATTTCAGCATCTAATAAAATGAGTGTTCAATTAAAATATTAATTTTATCATATTTAAATATGATGAATGAATAAGAAAATAAAAACTATTATTATATTTAATAATAATAAAATAAATATTTAATTTTAATTTTAAATATTAAAATAATAATTTTTATATAAATAGAATCCATTACACGTTCTAGAGGACAAAAGCCTTACGTAGAATCTTTAAATGGAGGATTAGTGAGTCATATCGGTTGGTGTCCTTGATATTTGAAAATCAGTTACGTTACGTTGCAATCTTTACCTTTTGTGGGTTCTGTTAATGGATTTGTTATTAGGCGAATAGTTTCAAATAGAGTTTTAATAGAGAAATTCTTACGTGTTTTTAAAAAATAAAATATTTATTTTAATCCATTAATAATTAATAAATTAGCTATTATATTAAATATATAGAGAGGTTGGAATAATAATAACTCATAAAATTTATATGTCAATTAATAAATAGATTAAAATAAATATTATCTCTTACTCTTAATACACCTAAATATTTCTTATTTTTTTAATAAGCGAATCATAGAGTAAAGTTTTAAATATTTAATGTATTAAATACTTTCAAAGCCCTTAACTTTTATACAATAATTTTATAATTAATAACCAAAAGTGGCTGATGTGTGGGTTCTTACCCATTTCACTCATTTATTATCTTTAATGATGATAAATTAAGACACCTATCTTTTAATATTAAAATAATATTTTTATAATTTTCGTGTAACTAAGTACCAACAAGATTGAAAAAGAGTTACTTGAACTGATGGCGACAAGGGGGGATTCTAGAAACACGAGAGCCTATTCCTTTGTCTTTGATGAGTGGATGATATATTAGGCTATAAAAAAGAGTGTGCAGAGATTAAAAAAAGTGCATACCTGTCTCCCAATTGAGGAGGGCACTTCGTGCTCATGCCCACGTCCCCAGACAATAGGGAGTACGTGGGATAGTGGAAAAAGTGGCCAGAGTTGAGTTACGAAAATGCCCTTAGATTCCGATCTTGGGCTTGCCTGCTTGATCTCGGTCTGGGTTGGGTCTGAGCTTTGAATGTTGAAGATGTGCCCAATTATCTCGTGGGCCTACGTTCATGGTCCACAATATAGGATACAGTAAATAATTTAATATATAAAAATAAGACAGACAAAATATAATTAATACTCGAACAAAATTATCGTGGATATTTTACAAATTTAAAATTGAAAAATCGTTGCCAGCTGTAACAATTTCATATTGCATGGGAATTGTTGCAGCCTGCATGTTGCAATGATTTCTATGCAATTTTCACTTCTACTCTTGTCTATAAATACCATCAAAGCATGGTTGAATCACCATGAGAGTTCAATGTGGTTAGCTGGTAAATTTGATGGGTGAGAAACATTTTTCGAAGGTTTCAACCCAGAGTGGGATATGAAAATGCAGAATATACCGATAAGATTGGATTATTGGAGAAAAGGATGACGTGAGGAATCCCATTTGAGCCCCAATGTCTCATCACAAATTTGGAACATGTATGAACACGGCACCCTTATTCATGATGGATACATTTATGTTGTTTCTCGTGCTAGAGGTGTGTCGCGTTATGCAAAGATAAATTTGTTGGCTCCGTCTACATGTGTATGTTTGGAATTGTCGGCATGGTTCAAAAGGGAGAGTGATCAAGATATGAGTCATGACATAGCTATTACATGTGATGGAGCATACTGTCGATTGAAGTTATGAACCAAGTTGTTGTTGCCATTGATTCATGAGGAAAAGGATTTGCGATTAGGTGCTTGGAGCATTAATAAAGTGTGCAGACCATGTTTTGTGTTTATGGTTTGCTTATTTTGCTGTCTTGAGGGGGTTATCCTTCTTCCTTTTGTCTTTTGTTTTTGGCTTGTTTGGATCATGGTTTTTTCTTTGTTCACTGTACTTTACTTTAGCTCACCATCACCATTGGTTGGTTTTAGCATCTTGTTATTGCTATTGAAAAGGGGTGGTAATGCACCAGAATGTAATAGAAGGACAACAACCAAAGAGAATTATTTATTGAAGACGTTAGTGTTATGTGGTGGGTATGCGAAATGATTTAACATTTTTAGAAATCTGACCATGCATGAGAGTCCTTTTGGATCTACGAAATACTGACATACACGAACACGATATAACAATACAAGGGACACATTAAAATTGAAAAACTATAGACGCGGACATGGCCTATATATAACTAAAATGTTAAGGAAAATAATACGTTATTCATAATATCATTTATATAAATTTCACTTATGTTTTATTTTCTTATAAACTCAAAAAATTAAGTATTATTTCCTTTTTATAACCTTGTTTCTATTGCGTTTTCTATATTAGAGAATTATATACAAATATGTGTTATGGGTGTGTTATACAAAATCCGACACGACACATAGATACAACACATAAATAGTGTATCATTGTTTTATAGGTTTGGATCGATAAAACCGTTACAACCGACTTGGATCTTGACCCACGTGTAGATTCCTATCCCCACATAACCCTCGTGATCACTACATTGTACTCTATACATATTTTATTCATAAATTAAATTTCAAATCTTATATTAAATCCATAATAAATCTGAATAACTCTTTTTCCATAAATAAAATCTAAACTGGAGTTGTAAAATAAATCATACTGAGTTGCTCATTTACAAGATAAGCAATGGATGCTAAATCATTAATTACAAATTAGAATATATTATCATGGTATGCTAACTGTAAGAACCATTCCTATGGTCCGAGACCTCAAATGACACTAGAGTACTCTAAGAACAACAAAAAGGCACTTCACTCTAAAGTGAAGCTTACCAACCGATACCTCTCCTGCGGGAGACAGTGAGAAAGACCAGGAACCGCTACTATACCTGTAATGGGAGAAAGAGAGGAGTAAGTTTTATCTAAAACTCAATGAGTAAATTCTCACCTCTAACCCCTTTCATGGGACAACAACTAAGATGTATATAAGTCATAATGATACTAATAGCAATAATAATAACAATAATAAGAACATGATAATAATAATAATAGATGTTACTTAATTTTTCTTATTCTTGTGGTCCCTCGTGGATAAGCTAAGGGCACCTAACTAAGTTCCGTTTTCTAAATTTGCCACCATGGTTGTTTACTGCTATTGCCTCCATCGTTGTTTACTATATTGCCTCCTTAGTTGTTTACTAGGTTTGCCTCCATGACTATTTACTATATTGCCTCCATGGCGTTTCATAATATTTGCCTCCATCGCTGATATATATTGTTTGCCTCCATGACTCAGACATACATTTGCCTCCATAGCGTTTAATTACTAATCATCATACATAACTGAACTAAAAATAATTAAAAACAACAATGCTGAAGGCGGGTACTCCGTCCTTCACGAATGCGAGCCCTAAATTATTAGTACTTTGAGAGTTATGGACTCAAACAATTCTAACAATCTAACTTTAGCATAACTGTGATTGTGAAAATCGTGCCCAAGGGATCACCCGCTTGTAGGCATTCTGGTTCAAGTCCAGAAGACGTATTTGACAGTTATTATGAATCATACTGAATTCCCCTCTTGGTACCATCAAACTAAAGTTTTAAATTTATAACTTAAGCTAATATATTTTTATATACTCGACAAATTCTAAATCATAACTTAATACCCTGGGTTCACAATCATAAAACTTGGAAATCATATAATATTTATTCATAAAGCTAGATCATATTCGCGTTTCACATTTCTCCATTATATATATAAATATCTTAACTAAATCTTTAGAAACATAGCTTTGAATTTAAATATTTAAAACATAATAATGTCATAAATTCATAAGAACATATTTTTCAAATGGGCATCTTACTAAATCATACATTTGGCAACAAATCTCTTCATGAATATATAAAATATTTTCATAGCATTCAACATATCAATCATGGTCCCATGGTTTTCTAAAACACATAATTCATGCTCTTGAAAATCATAATCTTATAACTCGACAAAACCAATAACAATTTGTAATCTCTTTAAAATTTTATCTAAAATCATGCAACAATACTACGATGTGACAAAAATAACTTTAATGACCAACATAAGGTAATAGGATTGAACCTACTCACCTGGAGGGGAGAAAAGTATGGTGTCAACACCAAAATAGCTCCGTGGAGGATGACACTAACAATTGCCATAAAGCAATCATAAACTCTAGATTAAACTCTAACAATCTCTAGAGAGTTCTAATCTTACTTCAACAACATTGGTGGAGCATCCTCACTTGACAACAATGGAGGAAACCACAACCCAAATCAAGAACATAAAAGAATAAGAAGAGCGGAGACAATATCTAACAACATATACATACCTTGATGATTTAAGGAAGCTAGATCGGGATGAGATTGGAGAAAAAGAGAGGAAATGAGGGTTTAGGGGTGGAGCTTGGGTTTTTGCTTCTGATGGGGGGAGGGAGCCGATTCTGGGTTTTTATTTTTGCTTCTTCCTTTTGTCTTTTGTTTTTGGCTTGTTTGGATCATGGTTTTTTCTTTGTTCACTGTACTTTACTTTAGCTCACCATCACCATTGGTTGGTTTTAACATCTTGTAATTGCTATCGAAAAAGGGGTGGTAATGCACCAGGATGTAATAGAAGGACAACAACCAAAGAGAATTATTTATTGAAGACGTTAGTGTTAAGTGGTAGGTATGCGAAATGATTTAACATTTTTAGAAATCTGACCATGCATGAGAGTCCTTTTAGATGTTTGAAGTACTGACGACACGAACAGGACATTATACTAAGTTAACACATTAAGTTAAAAAACTATAGGACGCGAAAGGACCTATATATAACTAAATATTAAGGAAAATAATACATTATTCAAAATATTATTTATATAAACTTTATTTATGTTTTATTTTCTTATAAACTCAAAAAATTAAGTATTATTTCCTTTTTATAACCTTATTTATATTGTGTTTTTCTATATTAAGAATTAAATATATATAAATATGTGTTATGGGTGTGTCATACAAAATCTGACGACACGTAGATACAACACATAAATAGTGTGTCATTGTTTTATAGGTTTGGATCGATAAAATACACATTTAGTTCTCATGGTTTGGATAGGTAAAATACACATTCGGTCATTGTCATTAGCTCAATATTATTAAATGGTGATATTTATAGGGACAAAAATAAAATTTTTAAAAATATTTTATGGGTCAATAATAAATTTTTTATTATTCATAAGGAATAAAATAAACACACATTATACAATATTTATAGGGATAAAAAGTAAATATTAGAAAAGAAGAATCAAAAGTAAAAAAAAAAATTAAAGAAATTAAAATCAAAATTACTTATATTCGATTAAAAATATATTTAAATCTAAAAAATATAATGCATGATTTATGCATCATTTTATTGCAACATTCTTAGACAAGTTTATCTTTACGATAAGAAGAAATAGAAGACGTACCATATAAAGGAGTGGTTTTGGAAAAGTAAAATGAGTGAATCTTAATCATTGAATCTTACATAAACGGTAAGAATAAAATATAAAGTCATTTTATTTTTTTAAATAAGCATGTGAACTTTCATTCCTAACCATCCATATATGGTTATACCAAATTTACCTCTTTCACTCTCATAATAAATCACCTCTCTCATATTATGCACCCCCAAAAGAAATATATACATTTCAAGGCATAAACTATCATTCGTTTTCTCATGATTGAGCTTCCATATATAAGGGTTCTTTTCTCTTTCAAATATCTCATGTTTTTATATTATAAAAACAATGAAAATAATTAGGTTCATTAGCTAGCTAGACGACTCTTAAATATTTACTCAATGGTTCAATTGGTGATGAATATCTTGGATAATAATAAAAGAAAAAATTAATTAGGTTTGTTAAGTTGTCTTTTTCATAGTCTTCGCAGTCACCCTCTTCGGCCGCATTCCCAACGGAATATTCGACAACTTGATCCCTCTACACCCTCAGCCTCCACTTCAATGCCCTGACTGAGCCCCTCACCCCAGATCTCACCTCTTACATCAAACTCTGCTTTAGTGAAGAACTATCCCTTTTTATCTAGAAACAAAGGCAAGTTCTTAACTAGGATCAAACTACTTAATTGTTTGGAGGACATGCTCTGTTTGTCCTTCACGGGTGTTTTGTATGCCTTAGCGGCTTAGCCATCTTCTAGGAGAATTTTGATTCAGAATTAAGAGCAAAACAATATTTCATATTTGTGAAATAAAAAAGCATAAAGGGAAAACTTGCTAGAGAAGGTTTTTTGTCTAGGAACATTCAATGTTTTGATATTAAGCTGCACACTGTAAACGCGACCTAAGTCTAGATATGAGGAAACATGATCATTAAAGCACCAAGAAAATTAAAAAGAAAAAAAAATGCAATGAGAGAAAGAAGAGAACAGAGAGAGTACTCACAGTTGCTCGAGTACATTTGTGATACACAAACAGCGACCATTTCAAAATTCAACTTACATGCAATCGAAATTTCTTGTGACAACGATAGTGTTGCTCGTGGAAATAGTGGCTTACACGGACTATCTAGAATAACTTAAGCTTTCTTTATTCAATGATTCTAAGCAAGCAGCAAAACTCCATCCATGAAATACACCAGCGCATATAGTTATCGGTTGCTGCCTATCATATCGTCAATTAACTTTCCAACAGAAATGAAAGAAGAACCACCAACAAGGACAGCTTTCCTGGCCATCTCTTGCACCTTCTTGTGCACCTCATTATCTCTATCCATAAGGTGTTTCAGCCCTTTCTCTATCTCAGCTGCAAAAACAAGATCACTGCCACGTCTATAATCCAATTTTAGCTCCACTGCCAATCCAAATTCCTTCACCATGGTAAAAGCATTCAGGTGTTGTTCTGCATAGATTGGCCAGGTCAATATTGGCACCCCAAACCACAAGCTCTCCAAAATGGAGTTCCACCCACAATGAGACACAAACCCACCAATGGCTTTGTGGGCCAGAACTTCCACCTGGGGTGCCCACTCACATAGCATGCCCTTACCTTCCATCCATTCTATGAACCCTTCTGGTAAGCTTTTCTCATCATTATTGACTTTGATTGGTGTTGGTGGAGAACGCATAGCCCACAAGAACCTGACTCCAATACGCTGAAGTGCCAGTGCAATTTCTCTTGTTTGGGATGGACCAAAACTTCCCCAACTCCCAAAACATAGAAACACAACAGAGGATTGTGGCTGCTCATCTAGCCATCTCATTATTTTGTCATGCTCGGCTTGATCTAAATTTGGGTTATGCTGACTTTTGAGGTGAATCGAAGGACCAACAGCATAGATAGGAGGAGTTTGGCCATCAGATAATGCATCAATGGCATAATGCTCCAACTCTGAAAAAGTATTAACAATAATCCCTTTGGTGTCTCTGAACTTCTTAGCAAACTTGTATAAGGCAGCATATCCACCATCTCTGTTAAATGAAGAAGCAGGTAAAACCCTTGAAGGAACTAGATTGGAGAAACCTGGAATCAACAAATCAGGACCAGAATCATCGAACACATCCTCAATCCGACGTTTCTTGAGGGAAAGCATGTAAGCTAAAAACCCAGCACTTGATGGTGAATATAAATAAGAAGGGATGCCCAGTTCCTCTCCCACATCAATCATGGAAACACAGAAGAAGTCTAGTACCAAACCAAGTACTTTTTGGTTTGAGTCAGAGCTAGGATATGAATCATATGATGATAAAATGTTTTGCATAGTGGCCTTGACGTGGGGTTTGAGGCTCTCCATGAAGGTCAGGATCCAGAGTTCTAAAGATTTCTGTAGTAGATCCTGTGGAGGTGGCTCTACTTCTTGGAGATCAATGAGTTTGATTTGAGGTTGTGAGGCTAAAACTGATCTGATGTATGAATCTCCAGAGGAAGTGGATGGGAGCTTGATGCAAAGGATTGTGATTGAAAGGTGATTATCACGGTTGATTAGGAGCTTTGCAAGTTCGAGGGCTGAAGCTAAATGGCCAATCCCCAGAAAGGGAAGGAAGATCAGTTCTGCTTTGTTCTTCATCTCAGTGTCAGGCATTTTCTTTGTTGTGTGTGGTGTGGGCAGAGGAGTTCTTCTACTTGGGCTTTGTCTCCGGCTTTTATCACAGAAGACAAGGTCGCCTTTAGATATGCACACTGTCACAAAGTAATCATATATTTAAAATAGGACTATGACATACAGAGAGGATAAAATAGAAAGAGTATGACTTACACTATTTTATTCTTTCATATATCATATTCTTGTTTTATCTTATAATGAAGTGTAAGTGTATGGTAGTTTTGTGATGGTTTGTATGTATCCCTCCTCCTTACAAAAATGAGCAATGATTTTGTTTTCTATGTGAGCAATTGATATTGATATTGATATATAATATATATCAATACAAGATGAAAGTGCAATCTCCGGCAAAAAGGGTCCACTTAGTGGGGGTAGGTTGAAAATTTGAAATTGCAAAACTTGTTTGTTTGTATTAGATTAGTTAAACAACTAGCAGTTGTCCCATTATTTCACCGATTATAGTTCCTAAAAATAATACATATGTTGTTTGTTTGTTTAAAAATAAGATTCTTGCATTAAACGTATCATAACCTCTTGAAAGCAACTTTAGAATTAAATGAACTACTGAATGGCTTGTTGAAAAGGCAGTGTGGGCTGTCCATTTAGAGGTGATTCATCAAATTGTATATAATAGACAAATAGATTTTAGCAGATTTTTTTTTGTTTAATTAATCAAGAGTTGTCGTGTGGCATTAGTCCATTTAGTTATAAATAATAAATAGATTGTAGAAGTAATAATTTTTCTTTAACTATAGTTAAGAGTTGTCACAGATACTTAGAGATATTTCATTTAGTTATTTATAATAGCTAAATAGTTTTTAATAGGAGTAATTTTTCTTCAATTTTCAATTAAATAGAAATAAAATAATTTTAAAATACGTGATCAGCGTTTATCCTTTTAAATAGGCCTCCAATATGCGAATAAAATAGTTACTATGTCTGGGAGTGGATACATATCCTAGGAAACCAACAAAAAAATTAAGAGATGTCACGTAACACTAAAAAATAATTTTTTTTTTTTATGAAACTTAAAAGTAACTATTAGTTATAGAAAATAAATAAATAGTTAAAAATTTTAGCGAGAGCAATTTTCGTTTAACTGTAATTAGAAATTGTCACATAAGACTTAGAACTAGTTCATTTAGTTATACATAACAGATAGATTTTAGTAGGAATAAAGTTTTCTTTAATTGCAATCAATAGTTATCATGTAACATAGAGAGATACTCCACTTAGATACAGACAATAGATATGTATATTTTAATGAAAATAATTTTTCTCAAATTATAATTAGTAGTTGTTATGTAGCACTAGTCCATTGAAATCTACTCTCATTTAAATTTATCTTTCAATTTAGGATTTACACACATATTACAGAAAGAAATAAATGGTCATGGTAATTAAATAAAGTAAGTCAATTTGAGAAAATTACCCATATCTTAAAACGCTAACTCATTAACTCTGCATAGTCCATTTATTCATTAATAATTATAGCTACAATAAGGCTATTATTAAAAAAAAATTAATAATATATTGATATTTTAAATTGATAGATAAATCAAAACACAAAAAAAGGTAAACTGACGGATATATTGAAACAAATTAAATATATAATAAATAATACATAGATAGATTATAGCTAGAATGATTTTTCTTTAACTTTAATTTGGAGTTATCACGTGGTATTTATAAAAAGTTCATTTAGTTATTTGTAATTTTGAGTATTATGTGCATGACACAGATGTAATCCATTTAGTTATAGATAATATATAGATTTTACTATAAATAATTTTTCTTTAATTGTAATTATGAGTTGTTGTGCACGTGATATTTTGAAATATATATTCTAATTAATTATAGATAATAGATAGATTTTTTTGGGAATGATTTTTCTTTAATTGTAATTGGAAGATGTCATGTGACATTTATATATAATCATTTCCTTATAAATAATAGATAGATACATTTTAACGGGAATGATGTATGTTTAATTGTAATAAGCAATTATCACTTAAAGGTAGTTGATTTAATTATATATAAGAAATAACATTTAGATAATTTTTAGGAGTAATTATATATGTACAGTAATATAGGCAAAGAAAAAAGAAAAAAGATAAAAGATAAAAATTAATATAGTGGATCCAAGGAAATAAAAAATTGAAATGGCCCCCACCTCGTCGCTTGATTTTTGACTATGTTGCATAAAAACGTTGTATACATACCATTTTTCAATTGTTAGTGACAATATATTTTTTTAATTGTAATTAGATGTTAGCACATACTAACGCACAGATAATTGGATAATAGATATAGAATTTATCAGGAATAATTTTTATTTAATTATGATTGAGAGTTATCACTCGATATTCATAATAATCTATTTAATTGTAGATAATAGATTATATATTTTTATTTAAATCAAATGCTTATAAATCTAATTTTTAACATTTTGGTAAAAAATTAATGAATTTCATAAAAATGTAACATAAAATAGAGAACAATTAGAGCAAAGGGAAACATACAGGGGTAGGGGCATGTTAGAAGCAATCAGTTAAAAAATAGAGAAGATAATATGGAACATTGCGGAAACCATGGGCAGCTAGCGATCCAACATAACGAAGAGCGAATGGGTGGCATGAATAAGAGTAAAGTAAGAAGATTTTACTTTTGAATCAATAAAGGTAAAAAAAAATGGGGCCCTTTTCACTCCCTTCATTTAATGATGAAACTTCTCATTTTACTCTCTAAAGTGAGATCAGAATTAAATCCAAACAAATTTTTATTGAATTGCAATTAAAGGTTGTAATGTATGTGAGATATAGAGGTAGTCCGTTTAGTTTAATTTATACATAATAGATATACCAATAGTGACTACATTGGTATTTTATTAGAATCCAAATAGTTTTTTTTATTAAATTGCAATTAGAGGCTTTAATGTATGTGACATATAGAGTTAGTCCATGTAGTTTAATTTATAAATAATAGATATACTAATAGTGACTACATTGATATTTTATTAGTTATGTTAAAAGCATTTGAATAAATAATAGTCATGGTGACATTGTCACAACGTCCTAGAGGGTGCCACGACAAACTTAACAACAAAAATTTGGAGTCGCTACCAATTTAATTATGGAAAAAGTAGGTGCTATGAAAAAAGGCTTATTATAAGCTGGTGACAGGGATGTGTTGATTAAAGCAGTGTGGGAAGCAATTCTAATAAATTCTCAATCCTGCTTTAAACTCCATGATAGTCTATTAACTGAGCTTCATAGAATGATGATAAATTTCTTGTGGGGCTAGAAGAATAATGAAAGGAAGGTGGCTTTGATCAGTCGGGGAAAAATGAGTAGAAGCAAATGGGAAGGAAGCCTTGGTTTTAAATATCTGAGGGTTGTGAACCGTCGTGCTCTTCTTGGAGGCTATTCACAAACCAATTTCCTTGTTCTACAAGGTGTTTAGAGACAAATATTTCATGAATGGTGATGCCATGGCTGCTGGATTGGGTCATAATCCTTCCTGGGGCTGGAGAAGCATTTTGGAAGGGAAGAAAGTAATTGAGAAAGGTTGCAGATGGCAAATTGGCAATGGTAGCAAGGTGAGAGTGTATCAAGATCCTTGGATCCTTACAAATTATCCTTTTAAAGTGCCTACGTCTGTCCCTCAACCAGAAAACATTTTCCTTGAGCAGAATCCAATGCTGCCCAATTGGAATTGGAATGAAAACCTTATTACAACAAGTTTTCCTCCTGGTGCAGCAGATACGATCCTAGCCATAAATCCAACTGATAAAGAAGACAAATTGATCTGGTGTCTAAATAGGGATGGCAAATACTCACCAGCCTCTGGTTCACATCGATGCTTACACTAGTCACATGACAGTCAAATGTGTTTGGAGGAGTATATATATGGCAGCTGAAGGTTCCCCAATCCCCATAAGATTAAATGCTTTGTGTGGAAACTTATGCATGTGGAGTTCTTGTTCTCTTTGATTATTTGTGTTGTGAGTCTTTGGATCCTTGTTTTTGATCATTCATCGATAATATCTTCTATCTTTGGTTAAAAATAAAATAATACTGTTTTATTGTAATTTTCTTTTTCTTGTTATATTTTATAGTAAGAAACAGAAAATATGAAAGAATATATCAATGATAAATTATTGTGTATTTGTTTATTTTAATATTTTATTCGAAACTAAAAATAATCGTTCAAAATGTACAAATAAAATAGTAAAGATCCTTTAATATATACTGCAATTGTATATAATAAAAAAAGAAGAAAGTTAAAAAAACTATACTTAAAAACAAAAAAAATTTGAATAATGATATTTACTTGTCAATTTGTAAGTAATTGATAATTTTTTCATTTTTATAGTATTGTTAGGATAAAAAGTCTCCAACACATGAAATGTTGACGAAGAGCTTCAATTCAAGTTAAGAATAAAGGGTTAAGTAACTAAAAAAAGAAAACGAATGAAGGGTTAATCGACAGGTGTAATACCCAGTATAAAAAAAAATAGAATGCTAGAACATGGGTGTGACTAAAAGGTGTCGATCGAAGCACTTAAAAAGGATAACAAAGGAGCAATGTTTTTGATAAATGCCGAAACTAGCTAGAGTGCATCTGATCGTTGATCACCCAAATTTTCTTTCTTGCCAAAGAGGTCATTTTGTCACACTCCCCTCCCATGCTGCCTGCACAGGCAGCACTTGTACTTCTTTCTCATATAGCCGTGGATGGCTAGCCGCCACAGCACCTCCTTCTTCCTCCAACCCAGCCGCCGCACTTGAACTCGCGTCGCCGCTCATCCTCTTCGTTGCACCATAGGCATAGGCTGAAGTGCCAGTGCAATTTCTCTTGTTTGAGATGGACCAAAGCTTCCCCTACTCCCAAAAGCATAGAAAGACAAGAGAGGAATTTGGCTGCTCATCTAGCCATCTCATTATTTTGCCATGCTATGCTTGGTCTAAATTTGGGTTGTGGCTGGTGACCTTTGAGATCAATCAAAGGACCAACATCATAGATTGGAGGTGTTTTGCCATCAGATAATGCATCAATAGCATCAGATAATTTTTAAATATTATATTTATGTAAATATTTATTATTTAAAATTTAATTTATAATAAAATTATTATTTGCTTAAATATTTAAAAATTATTTATTTTTTCAGTAAATTATATAAATGTAAAAAACTCTTATATATTTTAATATTTTATATTTTTAATTATAATTATTTAAATTTAAATTTTAAAATAAATATTAACTCAAGATATTTTTATTATTGATCCCAAATTTTATATATTACATATAATTTATTTTAAATATTTATTTGTTATTAACTATTTATTATTTTATTTTATTTAATATTTATTAATTATAATTACTTTTTATTTTTATTGTATATAGTTAAATTGATGTTATATATTATTTTTTAACAATATTTATTTATTATGAAATAATTTTATTAAGAATTATTTCTTTTGTATAAAATTTTACTTATTATTATTTATTTAATAAAATATTAAAAAAAATAATCTTATATGTTAAAAGCTAATGAGACTTCTCATATTGTATTAAATTACACGATATTTTAATATATAAAAGGATTATGATATATAAACTTATATTATTATGCCTAGTATATCATATCAAATACAATATTAACCACACCAATAACACGACATACCATGGAAGCCAAGATCCTAAGCAAATAACAACGCTAGAGGGCCAGAGTTCAACACCCTCCATCACGCCATAACTAGAAAAACCAGTTAACCACATGCCATTGTGTTTGATGGGATTTTGGCTCTTACAATCGACAACAAATAATTGAAAATTTTCACTTTGCTTCACAAATCTCAATTTGGGAGTGGAAGTGGCTCCTCCTATGAATTCTTAAATTTCAGAGTTTTGTCAAAAAAATCATATGGCTTCGACAATATCTATACATTTTGTCAACATGGACCAGTATTTCATTTAAGTCAATAAGTAATAATGTCAACAAATAATAAAGCATAAAAGAAGAAAGAGAAGAGAAATAGAGTGATAGAAAAAAGATCAAAGAACTAAAGAAAAGAATAAGAAAGATAGAATAATAAATAGTTATGAGATAAGAAATAGAATTAATAATTTAAGGGAACGTCAACAATAGTACAATACATTAACAGAATGTTAGTAAAAGAAACAAAATTACAAGGGAAATGAGAAAAGATTTATGAAGGTGAATTCAGGTGACTTTACTTGGTTTTCCATGTATTCATGGATCTCATTAAGACTATGGAGATTAGTGAGTGTACAGATATTTTCCAACAAAGAATTGTCTTTTACATTGTAATCATTGCTATATTTATACACTAAACTGACACTATTAGATTTTGCCAGGTGTCCTTGACGGTTTCCCAATCTAATGCTCTAGAATCGTTCACTTTGAATTCATCAATAACCTTTTCTGCCTTTGTGTCAGGAGTGTCTTTCTGATTTTTAACTTTGATAATCATCGCATATTCCTTTAGATTCCACAATCGCTTACACTTTTCCATTATCAATATAAATTATGTTAAACTCACATGCCAACAAAATCTAATCACGTGCTTTTAGAAACTAGATTTGCAATTAGAATTATTCTAATGTGTATTTGGATGGAGTAATTATAGAGGGAAATATAATTTTTAGAATGATTTAAAATTTATCATAATAAAATATCTAGTTTGGATATTAACTTAAAAAAAATTATAGAATTTAAGGGATTTTAAAGATGGATTTTATCTACCTAAAATAGAGGATTTTAATTTCCATCTATAAAGAAGAAATTTTGAAAATCCCTACACGTATAAGTAGAAGCTTTTCTCATTTTGGTAAGTCTCACTTTTATTATATTTCATTACAGTTTTTTAATATTTATGAGATTTTCGTTTAATGTTATTTTTAATTCATTTTGTTGCATTTTAAATTTTTTAATATTCAATTTTTATTACATGATATTATATTTACGTATTATTCTATTTTATTTATATAACAATTAAATTTTATAATTTAAATTTAAAATATTTTATGAATAAAATTTAAGATAATTTATGAAATATAAACTCATTATAATTTATTTTAGACTGGTTGAATTTTGATTATTAATAAAAATCTTATTTTTAAAAAAAATTACCTTATATTTTTCAAATAAAATATGTTAAAATCAACATAATATAATTATCTTACCCAAACAAAGTATTTTACAAATGAAGAAAGTGTAATTATTTGTCCAAATAGAAAATTTAAAAATTAAAGTATTTTAAGTTCTTTTGTATTTTGAAAATATTTGTCCAAACTCACAGTAAGTCTTCATAAAGCCCAAATTCATGTATTCAGATATTTGTCGAATTTATTTTGACATTCTGTAGGAAATTTTACACCCTAACACATTGAATTGCGTTAAATTTGAACACTCATACCACACTATATTGAGGAAATATCATTTTTACTCCTCACATTTTGAAGTTGGTATCAATTTGGTTCTAAATTTTTTTATATTAATTTAATTGTTATATTTTGAAATTTGATACTGATCTTATCATTCTATCAAATTAGCAGCAACATTTGTCATGATTATTTGTTTATTTTCAAGTCGATGAGATAGAAATTGTCCCTTAATCAATTAAGAAAGATACATAAATAACAGAGCTTAGGCATTTCAAATATATCACAAGGGAAGTCTGATAATTTGACATGAGAATAAGGAATAAAAATGATGTCAAATTTCAAAGTATGAAGACTAAACTGATGTCAAACATTTTTTCAGGGTCAAACTAAACTAACGTTATCTAGAAAATATTGAGCCTAAAAAGAATGTTTACTTTAAAAAAAGTATTTGTTAAAAAAACTGGATGTTATTCTTTTAGCATATACTGCATATTGAACTTTTTGCCCTTCGTAGGCGCTTTCCCTTTGACTAGCTAGTGGCTACTTGCTGACTTGCTAACTTGGTAAGTAATCACACGTTCGCATTGCATCAGTTTACTTCAACACCTATGAAGCAGGAACACTTATATGAATACGGGACATGATACAGATATATAGACATATTAAATTCAAAAAATTATAGAATATGAATACGGTATATATATATATATATATATATATATAAATTTTTATTTTGTTGTATGATTTTTTTTTTGTCTAGATTTTTTTTATCATGTTTATATAATTTTTTTTATCTAATTAATTCTTTTTTTGTAATCAACTGAAGAATTTTTAAAATGAAGTGGCCCAACAATACAAGTCCAACTAAACAGCTAGAATTGGTTTTGGGCTCATATTGGTATTAAATTTTTTTTTAAAGAAATAAAGAAACCAACTTGAACGTGTCCACAACGTGTCCAAGTCATGTCTGCAACATGTCCAACGGTGTCTGCGCGTTAGAGTTCGGAAAATTATTTTTTAATTTGATATATACGGACTTGTGTCGACACGTGTTGTGTGGGTGTTTGTGTCCGTGTTAACACACGGACACACTGTCAAATAGGTGTGTCCATGCTTCTAACACTTATCCAAGCAAATACCAATCTGTTACCTTTTTTCTTGAAAACTTTTGAATTTCTAAAAATGGCTGAGCCCTTACTTCGAGTTGTGCTTGAGAGTTTACTCTCTTTGGTCCAGAATGCAATTGCAACCCTCTTGGAACCAAACAAAAAACAGAAAAGCTTTCAACCACTTTAAATTCTGATCTAACTCTTGAACACCCCAGTACTCACATCAACAGAACTAATTAGTTTGTGGCTTTAATTGTAATGAGTTGAAGTCAGTTAGTGGGTTAGTTATTTGATGACCTCAGACATACATCACATGTTTTTTGTTAGCAATAGTTGGAACCATGTGTTATATAAACGATTCCTACAACCTCAATTCATTTTCACCTATTCAATTCACATTTGGTTCCAATTCACACTTGTGAGTTTTTTCAGAATTCTCTCAAAGTTTTGTTGGTGTTGTTATCTTTGTAAGTTTGGCTACATGCCTACATTAACTCGAGATTCAACATACTGGTGTTGTTATCCTTGATGAACGTCACATAAAATCCCTTCAAACACAAGAAATATAGTCTTCCTCGTTGAAATAATGGCTTGCATGGGCCATAGTTACAGAATAGTTTGACATCTTTATTCATTGATTCTAAGAAAGGGCAACTACATCTATAAAATGCAACAGTAGTTATCACTTGCTACCTATCATATCCTCAATAAGTTTGCCAACAGAAATGAAAGAAGACCCACCGCTAAGGACTGCTTTCCTAGCCATCTCTTTCATCTTCTGCACCTTGTTGTTCACCATATTATCTCTGTCCATCAAGTCTTTCAGCCCTTTCTCTATCTCATCTGCCATAACCAAATCACTGCCAGCTTTATAATCCAGTCTCAGCTCCACTGCTAATCCACATTCCTTAACCATCCTAAAAGCATTCAGATGTTGTTCTGCATAGATAGGCCAAGTCAATATTGGCACCCCAAACCACAAGCTCTCCAAAATAGAGTTCCACCCACAATGTGACACAAACCCACCAATGGCTTTGTGAGCCAGAACTTCCACCTGGGGTGCCCACTCACATACCATTCCCTTACCTTCCATCCATTCTAAGGACCCTTCTGGTAAGGTTCTGTCTTCATTATCTGCAGTTGGTGGAGAACGCATAGCCCACAAGAACCTAACTCCACTATGCTGAAGTGCCAGTGCTATTTCTCTTGTTTGAGACGGATCAAAGCTTCCCCTGCTCCCAAAACAAAGAAAAACAACAGATGAATGTGGCTGCTCGTCTAGCCATTTCATCATTTTGTCATGTTGGGCTTGGTCTAAACTTGGATTAGGTTGACCTTTGAGGTCAATCAAAGGACCAACAGCGTAGATAGGAGGAGTTTTGCCATCAGATAATGCATCAATAGCATACTGCTCCTTCTCTGAAAAAGTATTAACAATAATCCCTTTAGTGTCTCTGAACCTCTGAGCAAGCTTATAATAGGCATAATATCCACCATCTCTGTTAAATGAACCAACAGGTAAGGCTCTTCTAGGAACTAGAGTGGAAATACCCGGAATCAGCAGATCAGGACCAGAATAATCAAAAACATCCACAATTCTACGTTTCAGAAGGTAAAACATGTAAGCCAAAAACCCTGCATTTGATGTCATGTATAGATAAGAAGGGATACCCAGTTCCTCTCCCACATCAATCATGGAAACACAGAAGAAATCTAGGACCAAACCAACAAGAGGGTTGGATTCAGATTTGGGAAAAGATGACAAAATGTTCTGCAGATTGGCCTTTACATGGGGTATAAGGCTCTCAATGAAGGTCCAGATGTAGAGCTCCCGAGCTTTCAGGCTTAGCTCCTCTGAAGGAGGCTCAACATCAGGGAGAGCAATGAGTTGGATATGAGGGTGTGAGGCCAAAACTGATGATGATGATGTGGTTTGTGAAGAAGATGCAGAGGGAGTGGATGATGGGGTGTTGCTGGTGAGAACTGTGATGGAAAGGTTGTCAAGACGGTTGATGAGGAGATGTGCAAATTCAAGGGCTGAGAATAAGTGGCCAGCACCTGGACATGGAACGAAGATCAGATGTGCTTTCTTCTTGGTCTACCCTCAGCCATTTTCCTTTGCCTCTTTCTTTATGTGGGTATAACAGGAATTCTGGCTCTGCTACTTGTGTTTCACGTTAGACTCTTATCAGTTCATCAAAGGTCAAAAGCTTCGGACCACCATTCCATTATTAAATAATGAGTGGCATTTAAATAGAAAAAATGTTATTCGTATAAGATATTATGTCAATTACATTATTTATTATTGGATGGAGTATAAAATTTACTTGAATAGGGTCACACCCCTATTTACTATTAGATGAAATATAGTTAACATAATGTCCAATCAAATAACACAATTCAATTAAATAACACCACCCATATTATTAAAACTTGCTGTTAAATCGGAAATGCTGTCATCTTTGTCTTGTCAAACGTAAGATTGAGGACAGGCGTGGGATTAAGAAGGACCAAAATGATGCCATTAGTGTCGATGTAATTTATGTTAACAAACGGCTAATTGCCTCTTCCGAAATTTCCGATCACTTTATTTACGGAGTGTTTGAAAATTTTTAATAAGATGTAATTGAATTAAATTTTATTAAAAATTAAATTTTATTAAGACATAAATTAAATTCTTATATTTGAAATAAGTTATTAAATTAAAAAATTGAATTTAATTCTTTAATTTAAAATAGATTTAAAAATAAATTAATTTAATTATTTTTACTATTCTACTATTCATTTCTTAAACCAAAAAATTTTATAATAGTATACTAGGACTTTAATTTTTTTTTGCATTGTTCATTCCAAATTAAACTGGCAACGTCCACAGCTTTTTTTGTTATTTTAAACAAAATTTATCTTTAATGAGATATAATTGAATTAAATTTTATTAAGAATTGAATTGAATTTTATTAAGAACTAAAATAAAATTCTTATATTTGAAATAAGTAGTAAATTAAAGAATTGAATTCAATTTCTTAATTTAAAATAGATCTAAAAATAAATTAATTTAATTATTTTTACTATTCTATCATTCATTTTTTAATCCAAAAAATTTTATAATAGTATACTAGGACTTTAATTTGTTTTTCTTTGTTCGTTCCAAATTACACTGGCAACGTCCACGGCTTTTTTTGTTGTTTTAGACAAAACTTATTATATTTTATGTACAATATTTTAGTTATTATTGCTTACATGTTAAAATTAGCTGAATAAATGTGCAAAAGTTACTATTTTTAATTTTCTTACATGGGTTTAACTCATGAATAAAATTAAGATTTAATTATACTATAGGCCTCTATAATTTCATTTAATTTTTAATTAAGTCTATAATTTGAAAGTTTGTAAATAAGTCCCTATTTATTTTAAAAAAAATTAATTGTGTCCCTGTTGTTAACTATTATTATAAAAATATCTCTAGAAATGCTATGGTATATCTAATTTCATTAGATGTATTATAAAACTTATTAATCTAAATTATTCAATATATATACAATAAAAATCTATGGTTAAAAATAAAATATCTATCAATATACTCTTTTAATATAGTTTATACAAAAATTACACATTAAAATATATATTTTTTAAAATAAAACTCCTCCTTCTCTCCCTTCTCCTCTTCTCTACCCTCAAGTAAGTAAGACCCCGTCCTCAATCTCACAAAATCAAAACCCCCAAAACAAACAAACAAACAAAAACATCATCACCACCATGGTAAAGGTCCACGACGGAGCTAGCGCGGGCGGCATGACAAGGAGGGAGGCGCAAGCAGTGGCAGGAACGGCGGCGATCATGGCGCCAGTACTCGCTATCGAAGCGCTTGAGTGCAGCCAAAGTTGTTGTGGCGGGCTCGTCGCGGATGTTCTCGTCAGCAGGGCGGCGCTGCTTGGTCGCGGAGGAGTTGTTGCTGGTGGTGGAGAGTGGGGTTGTGGATTGGGATTGGGCCTTGATGGGGAAATGGGTGTGCTTGGCACCATCTCCACCTCCACAATCGCCACCACCACCATTATCACCAACATCGTCAACTTGGAAACAATTTTGAAGTTGTCTTTCTTTGAGACTGGCGTGGCGGACTGCAAGGTGCAAGCAGTGGTGGATGACGAGTTGCTGTCGGGGTTGGAGGCAACGGTCGCCGGAGGGAAAAGGGGTGATGACGGAGCTTGAGATCAGCGACGTGCGGACGTGGATGAGCACGGCAGCGGAGGTTATTAGCACAGATCATACTTGCTTTATAATTATAACTTATACTCAAATGGGTCTAACCCACGAACCCCATATACCCAAAAGAAAAATAAAAACCTTCATCCACAAAATTCATTGTTTTTCAACACAAATCACAAATAATTACTGGCAATGAATGACAACAAAATGTTTAGCAGAAAATAAATAAATAATAATAATAATAATAAGTAAGAGAATGGAAGAGAGTACAATGGATCTGATTTTATGAACAGAGGAAGGATGAGAGTGGTTTGGGCGGTGGGTGGTGGTGGAGGAGAGGGAAGATGGATGAGGTAGAAGGAGATATAATAAATAAAGATGAAATATTTTAGAATATTCTATTTTTTATAATTGTTGTTATTCTTAGGACTTGATTGAAAAATTTTATACAATATAGAGACTTATAAACTTATAAATTATTAGGATCTAATTGAAAATTGAGTAAAATTATAGGTTTAGGATAATTAAACCTAAAATTAATAGCACTTACAAATTGAAAAAGACATAAATACATTTTATACTCTCAAATATAAATTGAATAAGAAAAAAAATATGTTTCACACTCTAAGCTAACCAACAATTTATGATTTTATTTCTTATTTGAAATTATAAATGTTAAATTATTTTTCACAATGAAGGCCAACATGAAAAGTGTTACAGATTGAAAAATATTACACCTTCTTCAAAATAAAAATGATTTGGCAATTTTTTGAAACGTTTATTTGTATTATAAATAATTTTTCATAAATTTGTATATAGAAATTTTAAAATTTGCCAAATCATAGTAAGTAATTATTCACTATGATTTGATAATTTTTGAGTCTTTATTGATTGAAAATATTATGTTATTTTACACTATTAAAACATATATATTATTCTCTTTAAAAAGAATAATATGGCATTTATGTCCTCTTTTGTAATTGGATATTTAAAATTGATTTTGATCAATATTATCCAAATAATATCAATTTGATCAAAATAAAATTTCAACTCAAACAACCAAATATAAACCAAT
The DNA here is from genome assembly GCA_030441495.1 of Dalbergia oliveri. Classification (NCBI taxonomy): domain Eukaryota; kingdom Viridiplantae; phylum Streptophyta; class Magnoliopsida; order Fabales; family Fabaceae; genus Dalbergia; species Dalbergia oliveri. The sequence continues at coordinate 12,491,655 of JAMLFY010000014.1, read as the reverse complement.
TTAAAAAACTAAATATAAATTACTTTATTTTAAAATTAATTCAAATGCAAATACATATCCAAACACGCACTAATATGATTTGAAAGTTTCTTTAAATTTAAGAGTTTAATTTGGACACACTAACGATGTAAATTTATTTTTACACAATCATCTAATCACATATTACTATATCAAACAAATAAGTTGGATTATCATCCCACTATTTCAAAAGTTATGTCTCAATATTTGTGGAAATGAACAAATGAAAGTGATGGTTCCATTAATCAGAGGGTACAAAGTATACATACAAGGATCCGAGAGTACCGAAATGAAGCTATAAAGTTGATGTATTAGATAAAATACAATAATTAGTTATACTAACTTAACAAACTTGCAACTAACTAATCCTCACGTGATTGAATTAGATGCACTATCTGTTAGCTGTGATACTCCCCCTCAAGGTGGGAAGAAGATATCCTAAATTCCCAACTTGGAAATGGAAGGTAAGAATGTGGAAGCAGGTAATGACTTAGTCAACACATCAGTCAATTGATGTTTATTAGGAACTGAAATGAGCTTAAGCCATCCTCGTTGGACATGTTGCTGAATGAAATGGCAATCGATCTCTATATGTTTGGTGCGCTCGTGAAATGTGAGGTTGGAGGCAATGTATAGAGTTGCGATGTTTCACAAAACGACTTGACAGGAGGCATAGAAGGGCCAAAATCACGAAGCAATTGAGTGAGCCATACCAATTCACTAGTGACACTTGCCATAGCCCAGTATTCAGCTTCAGCTGAAGAGCGAGAGACCGTTGGTTGCTTCTTTGATTTCCATGACATGAGAGCATCCCTAAGAAACACACAGTAACCAGAAGTTGATTTACGAGAGTCCAAACACCTTCTCCAATCAGCATCTACATAGGCAGACAAAGATAGGGAATTTGCTGCAAGAAAGAACAACCCTTGACCAGCAGTGTGCTTAATGTAGCACGACAAATAGTAGACAGCATAAAGATGAGTTGTTTGAGGTTGAGAGACGAACTGCCTAAGTTTGTTGACAGCAAAAGCAATGTCAGGCTGAGTGAAATTCAAATAAAAGACCTTCCCAATTAAGCGCCTATAGGCAGACACGTCAGTTAAAAGATCACCACCATTCTTGCTGAGTTTAGAGTTAGGTTCCATAGGAACATGAGCAGGCTTAGCACCTAAATAGCCAATGTCCTCGAGGAAAGAAAGAGAATATTTTCTTTGGGAAAGGTAAATGCCAGTAGAGGATTTAGTGATCTCCTATCCTAGGAGATACTTCATGTCACCAAGTCTTTGAGTTTGAAAAGGGACTAAAGTAGTGTTTTAATGGCAATAAGGGCAGAAAGTGAAGGACCAACAAGAACTATGTCATCTACATGAACAATAAGAATGACTAGGGAAGGGGCAGTGCCATGTTGAAAGAGAGAATAGTCATTTTTAGATTGGGTGAAGCCATGAGACAGCAAAAAAGAGGAAAATTTGCCGAATCACTGGTGAGAAGCTTGTTTCAGCCCATATGTGGATATGTTGAGACGACAAACAAGGGACTCCTTTTTACTATTAGTCTTCGGAGAGAGAGACCAAGAGGAAGGTTCATGTAAACCTCCTCAACGAGATCACCATTCCAAAAAGTATTATTTATGTCTAGTTGAAGCAAATGCCACTTATTCATGGCAGCTAATACCAAAAGTACTCAAATCGAAGTCAAATTGGCAACGGGGGAAAAGTCTCCAAATAATCTACTTCTGCTTGTTGAGTGAACCCTCGAGCCACCTAACGAGCTTTGTACTTAGCAACAGAACCATCGGCATGATGTTTGACTTTATAAATCCAACAACAACCAATAGGATTTTTTCCAAGGCGTAAGGGAACAATGGACCAAGTGTTATGGAGGAGCATAGCTTTCAGCTCCTCATCCATGGCTTGACAACACTAAGGATGTTTGACAGCTTGGTGATAATATTGTGGCTCATAGACTGCTATAACTTTATCAACAGAATGGCGATAAGAAGGATTCGATCTATGGTAGGATATCGAATTGGAGATTGGATAAGGAATTGAGGGTGCAGTTTGGCAAACAAAATCCTGCAAGTATGCAGGTGGTCTAGATGGCCTAGTGGAACAACGCGGAATAGGTTGAGGAGTAGAATTTCCATGAGGTAAGGTGACCTTACAGGAGGGTTAGTTGTGAAAAGAGCAGAAGTTGGTATAGGAGTTACTGTTGTAGAAGCTGGTATATCAACAGTGTTACAACCCAATCAGGGAACGTGATTGGCATGTGGGAACCAACCCCCCATGAAAGTCATTATATGATATGACATGGATAAAACTTTATAATTTCCTATTAAACATAATTTAAATAATAACTAAATAAACATTTTTCATATAAATTAGAAAACAATCTCTGATCAATATCCAATGATAAAATGTTTGTTCTAATAGTCATAAAATCTATTACTCATGTCTACATAAATCCTCAAAATAACATAATTAAATATAAACATGCGTGGTCTATGAATCCTGTCTGCAATATAATAGAGCACTACTAACATAATTGAAAAGTATCACTTCACTCTAAAGTGAAGTTCACCCAATAATAAAACTAACAACTACTAAGGAAGAGGTATCTAGGAAGAATCTAGAGCGGTTGTATTTCTAAGGGGAAAAGGAGGGGTGAGTTTCATTTGAAACTCAATAAATGGATTCTCATCCGTAACTATACATGGGACAACAAGAAAAGTACATAGATAGTAATACAGCAATCACAAATCATTTCTATTCATAACACATAATAATAGTAATAATATTTTGTAAAGCATAAGAGAACATAATAATTTTTCTAACGAATTAAAGTGAGACAGAATTGCTAAAAGATTTATAAAGGCGATGCTTAGTCTCTTGCGAACAAGAACACTTAACTAAGATTTTAACGTTCCTCGTGAACCACATCCTTCGTGGACTAATCTAAGTGAAGAGTAATTGCCCTCGGAGGCTTCATGGTATACCAAGGTTGAAGAATTACCGTTAACTCACTCTCTCTCTCTCTCTCATTCCTATCCAAATATCATTCACAGTCAACATGCTAAAAGCTCAAAGCTAGAAATCTCAATTTAGTTCTTTCCATCACTTCTATAGTTTACATTTGATTTCTAGGATAAATACTTTCTTTTCATAATTTACTGGAAGCAATTAAAAGATATGATAGTATAAATAGCATATAAGCATCAACAATTGTCCCATTTATTTTCTAAAAGTCATGCATTTTCATGAAAGGCTATAAAATCAAGGTTTTTTTGACTTGGCATAATTTAAAAAGCATGTTCATAGCATAATGAAGTTACTAAATTCATGAAAGGTACCAACGGTATATAGAAACTATTTATAATGGCCAAAATTAGAGCCATGAGCTTAAAAGCACTCACCTCCAGGGTTCGAGAAGGCTGCAAGCACCAATGGAGCTCTGGGAGCGATAATGGCACCAACGTCTACTATGGCAAAACAAAACTCATGAATAAACTATATCCACTCTAGGAACAACTCTATAAACATTGGCAAAGTATCCAAACTTGACGACAACTATGAACATAAACACTCAGTCACATGAAAAGGAAGAAAAAAGGAGCAACTTGGTAAAATTCATTAGCAAATCCTTACCTTAAAGCTTTTGGGAGGTAGGATTGAAGGAGGAAGAGAGTGAAAGAGTGGAAGATGAGTAGAAGGGGTTTGCATTTTTAGGTTAGAAATGCTGGGGAATGGTTTATATAGTGTTGGGGGTCACTTAAAGAAACTATATTATTTTGGCATGTTCTGTATTAGGCCATAAGGTTAATAGGGGAAAAATAACCATGATATGTATACACATGACCACTATAGAAATCATAGACCATACCCTATCATCGCTATAGCAATCATAGAAATTCCATTTCTGCATTTTTTGGGCTTTTCATGCATTTGGGGCCTTCCCTAATACGAGGGTGGTCCTGGGGACCTTAAGGTCATACTAGATTTAATTAGGAATATATGGATCTAAGGCATCACAAGAAAAGACAATGGAAATGATAGTCTCCAAAAAGGAGTATTGAGTTTAGGAATCAAAAGTGAATGGAAAAACAAACTCATGAGAAATAACATCTCAAGATCTGAAATGCATGAGTAACCAAATTGTACAATTTGTAACCTTTGTACCCTCTGTGATATCCTAGAAAAACACAAGGATGTTCACAACGGGTAAACTTATCTGCTAACTGAAGTGTGGAGCTAAAACAAAGGCAGCCAAACACTTTGAGGTGAGAGTAATCACAAATATGATCATATAGAAGTTCAAAAGGGGTCTTATTTTGAAGTAAAGGAGTGGAGACTCTATTATTAAGGTATGTGTCAGTGCTCAATGCAAGAAAATTGGTGATCAATGCTTTTAGTGCTTAAGAACTTGAGTGAGTTGAGTTCAGGTGCATTGTCTGATCGAATGCACTTAATAATGACTCCAAATTGAGTGGAAACCCAAGTAATGAATTGTTGTAATAGCACAAAAGCTTAAAATTTTGTTTCATAAGGTGAACATGTATAACATGTATAATCATCCATAATGCTTAGAAAGTACCCATGACCAGCATGAGTTTCCTCATGATATGGTCCCCAAATATCGCTGTGAATTAAAGCAAAGGCATTAGTAGACATGCTATTAAAAGAAGGAAAAGACAAGCACCTCTGCTTAGTAAGAGGATACATGTAGCACAAAGAATCTATATGTAAAGATTTATTATCCAACTTAAAATAGGATGTAATATAAGTAGTCTCTAAGATCAAAGATGACCTAGTCTAGCATGCCAAATATGTGTAGGCAATTTATTCACTAAATTAACATGCTGATTAGCAACAATAAGTGTATTAATAGAGGAAAAATCAAAAGAAGTAAAAGGTTGAGAGATGGAAGCTGTAGTGAAGACAAAGAGGCCTTCATACAGCCCTTCCATCGTCCTTGATGTGAGGCTGTCTTGGATGTATTGAAGGAAAAGAGTAAACATGACATGCAAAGCAGTATGTTTTAATAAGGGACTAATTGAAAGAAGATCAAAATGAAAGCTAGTTAAGTAAAACACATTATGGCTGATGAAGGAAGATAAGAAAGTGATTGTGTTTATGGTGTCAACGGGAACTTCGGTGTTATTAGGCAAAGTGACATATAGATTTGTAACTGAAATAATAGATGTAAATTGAGTAATATCATGACAAATATGGCAAGTGGCATTAGAGTCTAGAATCTAATAAAGAGGAGACAAGGAAGTAATGGTTGGGATTGAAAGAATAATACCTACTTGCATAAGAAGAGGAGGTAATGATATGGATCAGGAAAAGATTTGAGTTTTTCCATTTTTGCAATGAAGCTAGCTAAGAGATGTTGAATCCTCTCAATAGTAAGAAGTGTAGGATCAGCTACAGAAAGTCCAGAAGGAGCCACCACCTAATTAGCCACTTGATTAGAAGGTTTGACCTTCTTGTAGCTAGGTAGATAGCCATGTAACATGAAGCATTTGCCAATGGTGTGGCCAATAGTTGCATAATGTGTGCATAATGGATGTTCCTTCTTAGACTGAGCTTGAAATTAATACCATTAGCAATGACAACAACAAAGTCACAGTTGGAACCAATACTCAAAGATGGAGTGTGAAGAGCCTTCTGCCTTTCTTCTTGAGTGATCAAGGAAAAAACCTTGTTAATCGAAGGAAAAGAATCCATAAGCAAGATCTGACCATGGACTTGAGAGAAACTCTCATTCAAACCCATGAGAAACTGCATCAATTGCTCACAATAAAGTTGAGCCATTAAAGGACGCAAACCACCACACTCACAATCAACAGTAGGAAGATATTCATTCAATTCTTCCCAAAGTGATTTGAGCTTAGTGAAATAGGCACTCACTAAGAGTGAACCTTGTTGAAGGCTCATGATTTCACATTGGATTTGGAAGAAATGTGAAGCATCATGTGATGGAAGTAGTCTTTGAGATCAATCCAAAGATCATGAGCAAAGGAATATGAGATAATTGTTAGAGTAATCTCCTTCAAGATGGCATGGAGAAGCCATGAAATCACGATGTTGTTGTTGCAAAGCCAATATTGATAAAGAGCAACATCTTCCGTTGGATCTGGAATCGGAAAGATCCATTAACGAAATCGAATTTATTCTTCACACATAGTGTGATCTTCATAGCACGACTCCAAGAGCCATAATTGTCGCAGGTGAACGTTGTGAAACCAGTGAGAGTGGAATTGTCAAAGTGATGAAGGAAAAATGGGCTTGCAATATCATCAATTACAGCCATGAAAGTAGCCATGGAAGTGCACTGAGAAAGGGTGAGAGAAACTCACAAAGGAGAAGAGGAAAAAAAAAGTGGAAGAGAGAATCTATAGAACCTACCATCTCAGTATTTGTGGAAATGAACAAATGAAAGTAGTGATTCCATTAATCAGAAGTGTACAAAATATATATACAAGGATCCGGGTACCAAAATGAAGCTATAAAACTGGTGTATCAGATAAAATAAAATAATTAGCTATACTAACTTAACAAACTTGTAACTAACTAATTCTCACGAGACTAAATTAGATGCACTAGTTGTTAGCTATGATATTATGCATTCTAAAAAATTTGATTAGATGACAGCAGTGTATTAAAATGTTACGACCTGAATCTGGAGTGTGACAAACACGTGAGAAATCCTATTCCCATGTAAGCTTCATGACCTGTTGCGTTTTACATGCATGCTCTGTTCATAAAAATCCATGAAAAATAGAAAATTTCTCTTTTTCTACATACAAATGACCTGTTCTTTAAAGTCCATAAATAATCATAACTAGTCTCTCATAAACCACATTCAAAATCCATGTATCATAATACAACATATATACTATAAGTTTGCTATCGAAAATAACCATAATACTAATACCAATAAATCATAGGAAACAAAATGCAAAACATGCTTTATGACCAAGATCCTACCTGCATGGTACCTGAAGCACTCTCCAGAATAAGAATGCTTTACCAGGTGAAGCTTACTAGTTGAACTCTCCGTTGCTGGGAAGACGCCTGACGAATCTCAGCATTTGTTGTATCTGGAACGGAAGAAAGAGGAGAAGGGTGTGTTTTTTTATATTCAAAAATTCAGTGAGTGAGTCCCCATCTAAAATCCCCTTCATGGGATATCAAGGAAAAGTACGTAAAGTTATAAAGATGATAACAAATAAACAAACTTTAAAATGACTTTATTTATGTTTATACACATAAGCCTTATAATAACGTTTGTAAATATCCATGTTCTTAGGGCATCTTACTAGATTCTAAACTTATTTGTTTCCGGAAAAGCCTGGCTCCATGGAAACTTGACATACCACCTCCATGACAGCTAGGTATGGCAAAGATAAGGTCTCATCGGATTGTCTCCATGGCCGCTTGATATATCGCCTCATTGGCAGTTAGATATACCAAAGGTTAACGCTTCTAAATTTGCCTATACGATATATCCATGCTCTTACGGATCATGTTCATATCTGTATATCCCTTTTTATCCCTAACTTTATACTTAACAACCTAGAAGCGTATTAAGTACTTGGATGATTGAAACCCTTAACTAATGATTGCCTTTCTATAGTTACTTTCTAGTTCAAACCATAAAACTAATTTCTTTCTTTAAGGCTTTGTTTAGTAAGGGAAAGCAATAGAGAGGAAGGAAATGGAGTGAAAAGAAATGGAGAGGAAGCAAGTTGAGGTGGTTTTTACTTTCCATAGGTATGTTTGGATGAAAGGAAGATGAGAAGGAAAGAAATAAAAGAAAGATTAATTTATTTTGTTTGTTTGGATGGAAAAATGAAAGGAAAGAAAGAATAATGATATCAAATGACTTTTTTCCTTATATCATAAAAAAATAAAAATGGTTATTTTTTATAGAACTATCTAAAAAATTATTGAAAAGTTAAAATTAGATACAATTTTGTCATAAATTTATCTATCAAAATAATATAAATAAATATAATAAAAATTAACCTTATACATATTTATATAAAAGCATTCAAAGCAATATCTTTATTTTATATTTAATAATTTTATTAATTAATATCAATTAGAACATGTAATTATTTTTTAATATAACAAGTTTAGAATAATATCAAGCTAATAAATAAGAAAATATTAATAAAAATAAATTATTCAAATTTATTTAAAATAAAATATTAAAGTCACAAATATTTGAAAAAATTGGGAGTAGGGATTTAAATAATAACCGTGAGTATTTTTGAAATATGTAAATATCATCCTATCCTTCCATATTTTTCCGCCACATAGGGGAGGAAAAATTTTGGTGGGTCTCATATATTTTTTGGCACTGTTTAATTTTCCCTCTCCCAATTTCTTTTACACCAAACGACGAAAGATTACTTCCTTCCCCCCGCTTTTCTTCTTTTCCCAATCACTTCTCTCTATTTCCTTTAAAAAAAACAGAGTGTAAATCCTTGCAAAGGTTTCTATCTTAAGGTTCAAATCTCTATTATACCATAGTGTTTAATATCAACATTCATACCATCATAATATTAACTCTAAAAATGTTACAACTACAATTCAACTTTTTATAGACTTAGATTAATAACAATGGTTCCATGGTTTTGTGTAGAACATATAGTTTCTACCATTTTAAAATCATAACCCCATAAATCAATAGAAATCACAAACCTCTGAACAATTATCTCTAAAGCCAAGCAGTAAAGCGGATTTCATGAAAGCAGTTATAATGGCAAACATAGAGATTACATATGCGAACCCACTCACCTGGTGGGGTGACAGTAAAGACTCTACACCATCAGGACACTTGAAAATAGAAATGATGGCAATAACTAGCATAGAAGTAATAAAACTCTAAATCAACCTCTAAATACCCAAAATCCATCTCTAACAAGATAAAAAACTTCTCTCCCTTGAAGCATAGAGAACCACTCCTAAACAAGAAAAACCTGAAGAAAATGAAGCAAAACTAGCAAGTTAACATACCTTTTGTCACAACGTACTCGGAGGGTGCCGTGACGGGGAGCTCACGCGAGTCATGGCCTCTACTCCACCGCGACTCATCACCCAGACGGCAAAGTGCAGCCACAACCACGAGAGCGGTGCTCCCTCCGCCTCTGTCCTTATCGGTGCCACCGAAGCCGCGAGCAACACGTCGAGGAGCCCAACCCTGCCTCCACCGTTTGCACACCAGCCCAACCGAGCCTCCATCTACATCATTGCGAAGTAGTCGCAAGACCCAGCCCCACGCCAACCATCGTCGCGCCTCTTCCTTTGCTCGGAGCACCGCCGCCACGAGCCACGCGACGGCTTTCCCCTTCCTTGACTCGATCACCATCGCCGCGTCCATCTTCACACCTCTGCTCCTCCGCATCGTGTCTCGCAGTAACCGCGGAGCCCGCCGAAACCTCTTCGATCCACCTTCCTGCCCATCCACTTCGCCCACATCCTCTATCTTTGCCACTCTTAGTTTGATCCTTTTTTTCCAATTCATCAGGCTACGGATTTGATTTGAGTTTTTATTTTATCTTTTTTTTTGTCAAGCTTTTTTTTTTCTTTTTTTTTAGTCCTTCATATTAGACTATTAGTTAGGCTTAGCATTTCTTTTTTTTTTCTTTTTTTTCTTCTTTTTGGTTAGGCTATTTTTTGATGGGGGGTTACCTTTTGTTTTTGTTATTTTTTAAGCCAAGTTTGTTTTTTGGGTTCAAGTTTCTCTTCACTCTTTTTTATTTTGGGCTGGTTTGTTTTAGCTAAGTCTTGCGTTTTTTTTTTGTTGGTTTTTTATTGGAACTTTACATCATGGGTCAAAATAAAAATTTGTTTAAAAAAATATTTTTCTTTCTTGAGCGCAATAATCAATGGTTATGACTGAGAGGTGGATACCTCTTTTATGTACTATTGAATTGTAAGGATTTATTGAGTAGTCTTGTGCTAACTTAATGTCACGACCCAACTTAAGCCATGACGGCGCATGGGAACACCTTTCCCAGCAAGCCTGAACACACCAAAATTTCTAGGAAAACGGAAAGTTTCCTCTTTTCAACATTTTCCAAATAAAATTATAACCTGCAATATTTACCAATAATTTCATAACACTTGGGCATCAAGCATTCACAGAATGCGCCTTCCAGGACATAACAATATGTCAGCATAATCAGTTATAATGCCAAATTGACTTGCAAACTCTATTAAACATAATTTCATGTATAGTTCAATATAAAACCAAGTTAAGTTTACAAATCATTTCCATAACCAAATCCATATAGCTAAGTCATAATTTAGTCCAGAATCCTGCATGACATATGGAGCATTTGACAACTATAGGCTGAACAAGATAAGAGTTCCCTCTAAAAAGGGCCTTTACAAAAAGGCTCACCAACTTAGAATTTTCTAAGGTTGTGTCGAAGGAACACAAACCAACACCAAGCTCTTGTATCTGAAAAAAAAATGGAATATAATAGGGTGAGTTTTGCAACTTAATGAGAGATAGGATATCCAAGTTTACTAGATGCAATAATAAATCAATATAAACATAATAATGTATATGTGCTCATAAAAGTATTTTTTTCTAGCCATAAATTGAGATTTCTTGATAACATAGCTTTTTAAAATCATATAAATCTAAACATAAACGGGAGTTATCCTAAGTAGAACAATAACAAGTCCAGACATGACCCAAGGTCATGTGCGGTTAGCACCACACCTGCTAAGGAGTTGGTCCGTAGCCATATACAAGTCCAGACATGACTAAAAGTCATGTGCGGTTAGCACCACACCTGCTACTGGAGATGGCCCGTAGCCATATACAAGTCACACTAGCAGCTATGTGCGGGTTAGCACCTCACCTGCACTGGAGTTCCTCACGTACACGAGGCTAACGCCACGCGTTAACTCAGGTTCTAACTATGGAATTTCCCAACATAATTCAAAATCATGCACATTCCACTTCTAGAATTTTTTTACAATATAAATAAACTCAAACTTAATAGTTAACATAAGATGTTCTAATATTCAATATTCACTATAATTTGACTAAAAATATTTAAATAAGCAGATTGACCAAATTATGGCCTACAATGACAATTTCCATTTCAAACATAAAGCGTCATTTTCGATAAATAAATTATTTTCTCCTATATCTACATACTTTCAACTCTCCAAATAATTTTATATTTATAATCAAAATTTATTACGCATAAAGTAAGCTCAGATACACTATCTACTCACAACTAGTGGTTCAAAGAACCGAAGATCAACTCCACAATTGCCACCAATTCAAGTGTTGATGCCCGATTGCTCTATCGCTCTAGGAACAAGACAATATTAATATTTGTGAGCTAACAATATCACTAATTTACATAAATTATCCCCAATTCAATAAAAGCCCCAAATTATAGGGTTCAAGAAATACTAAAATTAATTCTAAACTTAGAAGCTCTAACAATTTAAATAGAGTAGTTTAGAAGCTAATTTACCATTTGGAGAGTAGAATTGATGAAGAAAATTACTCCAAAAACTCCTAAAATCTTCAACTCTCTAATGGAAGTTAGAGAGGGTAAGTGGGTAGAGGAGATGAGATAGAGAGTGTGGTTAAGGGGATGAGGAGGAAGAGGAGGTGATGATGATGATGGAGGTGGTGGTGTTATTATTATTATTATTTTTTTTTTGTGTGAAAGTAAGAAGAAGAGGAGATGAGGGAACAGAGGAAGAAAGGAAGAAAGAAAGAGGGGAAGGGGTTATGTGAGTTTACGGGAAGAAGAGGAGAAGAGAATATGAAGATAGAGAGAGACCTATAGTGGTCTATACCACTTAAGGTGCACGTGGTCCTCACTTAAATTTTTTTTTTTTTTTACGGTCATTACACTTAAATCATGTGCCAAAGCGGATTTCCTTTTAACAATTTGTCAATTAAAAAAAAATCCATTTTCAAAAATTAAAATCAATTAACACATTTCTTTTTTTTTCTTTTAATTAAAATCTATCAACACAAAATCATTTTCAACAAGAACGATGTGGCTTTAAGTTCCTTATTATACCAAAGGATACGTCAACGTAGCCAACAACTATCAAGTCAAAATTGACTTTTCTTTAAATCTTATTCTATGTTTTTTTTTACTTTCTTTTCTTTCCTTTTATTCATTTTTGTAAATATATAATTGTTATAATTTTTAGGAAAAAATAAATATTATTAAAGTCATAATTAATTTGCATAATGAACTCTAGAGTGATCGTATTTATATGGATGTATTAGAGTGTAGGAGGATTAAGTTTCCACCATTCCCTAATCATAATCAATCCGAACATTAAAACTCTTAAAAGACCAGTTTTATCAAATCAAAAGGTTTTCCAATTTTAGCCAAAATTAAAATTAGTGGCGACTCTCATTTTGTTTTTAAAATTGGTTGTCATTCTCTGCGGCACCCTCCGAGTACGTTGTGACACCTTTAAGCTGGAAGGATGGAAAATTCCAAGTGAAACTCGAAAGAAATGGAAAAAAAATGAAGATTTGAGGTGAAAACAGGGTAGGAGCGAAGTTTCTCGAGCTTGGGAAGTGAAATATTGTGTTTGTTGATCGATTGAGCACTGAGCGCTCATAGAGAGTATAAAATCTCCACCTGCACCGCCTTACTATTCCCTTGAGTGTTGTTTGCCTCCATAGTGGTTTTTCTTAGGTCCTTGAGCAATAATTCAAATGTTAGTATGTATTGAGCTGAGTTGTCTCAATACTCATTTATCATGTTAATGTCCCATTTATTTCACTCTCCATTAACTTTAAAGCATAAATGTAAAAAAGAAAGCATTACCATTTGGATTCGAATAAAATATCATAAAAATTAAAATCCTACCAAATCAAATCCAAATTTTGGGTTTTAATTCAAATTCAAGAATTTTTAAGATTTTATAAACTTGTGGGTAAAAAGGAAATGTTTAAAGATTTTATAAAATTTATTAAAAATCGTTCTCTAACTTGTTTTCCTTTTAGGAACAATTATCGAGATTTTTAATCCAAGAATATGATTCTATCACATAGCCTTTTAAGGACATATAAGATTCAAACTTAGTGAAATTCAAAACCTGTAACGCCATAAAGGTAACTGACATATTTTCTAATTCAAAAATTTCTAACATTTTTATTTAAAACGAGGATATTACATAAAATTAAATCCAATTTGCATTAGATGATGATGATGATGAAAATTATTGAGTTTAAATTTTATGCACCGATGATAGAATTTCACAAATCATAGTAAGCGATTGTGATAGTTGGTAGTTATTTTTTTATTATTTGTCACTTTGATAACATTCTATTGATTAACAAAGTAAAACTATTTTGGATTGTGTTGTGTAAATTATTTTTTCTTGATTATATGAGTTTAATTTCTATATACTGATAATATAACTTTTTTATACTATCATTCAATTTTGTGTTGCTTATCAGGAAAAGTGATAAAGTATCAATCATTATTTGAAAAGTTATGCAAATTGAATAATCGGATTGGATGACTATTTGTAGTGTCATTCATAGAAATTGAACCTAATAATATAGTTTAAATTACTTTACATTATAATTAAATCAAAATTATTTTCTTGAAAATTAGTTTCAGCAGTTTTCAACGTGTTTGACTTCTTGTAGTAGAATAATCCCTGTAAGAAAAGCTATGAAAGATAATGCTTAATTTTCATGGGTTTATATATATATACCCATGAGAAAAATTATGTGCGTAAATACCATCATGGGCGCATTATAAATTTTTGGAATAAATCTCCAAGTTGGTCCTGATAATTTTAATGTCAAACAAGTTGATTCTTGAAAATTTAAAAATGTCAACTTAATTCCTAACAATATCAAAATTCAGGCACTTAATAATCAATAAATGAAAAATATTAATGATGTTAATAACAATTTTCGAATAAATTTATCCACCTCTATTTACACACCAAAAAAAGAAAAAGAAATCTCTATCGTCCACTCCCTTCCTCCTGTTCATATTCTTCGTCACCACCACCATTAATGCACAGGAACCCCCCAAAAAAAATGCAACCCAACCCAAAATAAACAATCACACAGATTGATTTAAAATTGGGACATTCTACCAAAAACAAAAACAAACAAGAAGTTGGGACAAAACCATATCGCTAACCATGCGAAGGTGAAGATTAGAGGAAAAAGAAGTGACAAGCTTCAAGAGACAGTACCTGAGCATCTCAAAAACTCCTTGCTTGTTATGAAGATGAGGGGTATTATGGCACAATGGAGTGCCGCGGGTGGTGATAGTCTTTGGGAACTAACCTAGCTACTAGTGAATAACATTTCATTGTCATTGCAACTTGAGGTATTCCCCAAGCAGGATTCCGACCATTTGCAGAAGAAACAGAGTGAATCACTTGGAGGTTTTGTGCTTGATGAAATGGGTTCTGTTCCTTCAAGTGAAATAGAAAGCCACGAAGATGCTGTCTTTGCCGGTTAATTTCAGCTTCCATGTTGCGGCAACCTGAACCATTTTTGCAGTTCATAGTCGTACCCTTGATCAATAAACTCGATAATACTGATTATGTAGATGATTGTCGATGACATTCACATTTTAATTTTGTTTTGCTGTGCATTTATTGTGGTGGAGGTGGGGATGAAGAGCGTGAACGAAGGAAAAGGAAGGGGATGGGGGATGAGAATCTTTTTAAAATTATATTAGGGATCAATTTGTTTAATAATAAAATTGTTACTAATATTATTAATATTTTTCGTTAAATTATTAAGTGTATAACTTTTAATATTATTAGGATTAAGTTGACACTTTCTAATTATCAAGTATCAATTTATCTATACTAAAATTGTCAGAAACTAAATGGGGTTTTCCTCTAAATTTCGGCATTTCTCGTTTGAGGCGGGGGATCTCTTGTTCATTTGTTCGCATGAAGTTGTATATTCACGACAAAAGCAAATGTAACAATACATTTTGCAGTTTTGTCCAACCGGAGGGTTCCACTTGGTTAGGAATTATTGCAGTTGAAGATGGAACCATGATTTGTATTTTATTCAACTGGTGATGATACAGATATCATTGTTTAATAAATCCAATAAATTAATTAAGGGAAACCGAAAACCTACTTAACCAGTCTTTCAATTTGTCTTAAATTTTAAAAATGATTCAGATGATATCTGCATCATCAACTTTAGCTTAGTAATAATTACAATGATGATTTCTGCACATCATTCTATTACGACTTTCGTAGACAAATTTACACACACATTCAAGTCATGGAGGGTTTTGATTTTTTTTTTCTCGACCACACATTATTTTCACCTTAAGATGTTGGTTATGGAGTAAAAATAAGATAAACATTCCTAAATAAATTTTATATGAAATTTTACACATGAAATTTAAATAGAAAATTTTATCCCCACTTTTATTGATCCCCAATCAAACATACCCTAAATCTGAAAAATTTACCAGAGTTTAGTTTACAAGGTTTGTTTAGTTTTTTGTTTTTTTAGATAGTCTTTGCTGATCACAATATTTACATTAATCCATCTTATTCCCTAAGTTCAGATACGAAGAACCAGAATCATTCAAACCCTCAAAAGAAATAGAGCTGTGAGAAAAGCAGAACAGAGCCGAAAGAATAGTCACAATTGCTCAAGTAAATTTTATGATAAATAAACAGCAACCACTTCAATTTTCAACTTATATTCAGTTGACATTTTAGTCTTTCTTGCTCGTGGACATAATTGCTTAAATAGGCTATAGATACCAAAATACTTTGGCTTATTTATACATTTCATTGAGTCTAAGCAAGGAGCTACTTCATTTATGAATTACAACAGTAGTTATCAGTTGCTACATATCATATCATCAATAAGTTTTCCAACAGAAATGAAAGAAGACCCACCCCTAAGGACTGCTCTCCTAGCTGTCTCTTTCATCTTCTGCACCTTATTGCGCACCTCATTATCTCTATGCATCAAGTGTTTCAGCCCTTTCTTAATCTCATCTGCCATTACCAGATCCCTACCAGCTTTGTAATCCAGTTTTAGCTCCACTGATAATCCTAATTCCCTCACCATCCTGAAAGCATTCAGCTGTTGTTCTGCATAGATAGGCCAAGTCAATATTGGCACCCCAAACCACAAGCTCTCCAAAATAGAGTTCCACCCACAATGTGACACAAACCCACCAATGGCTTTGTGGGCTAAAACTTCCGCCTGGGGTGCCCACCCACATATCATTCTAAGAAGCCTTCTGGTAAGGTTCTCTCATCATTGACTTTGGTTGGTGAAGAACGCATAGCCCACAAGAACTTGATTCCACTATGCTGAAGTGCCAGTGCTATCTCTCTTGTTTGTGATGGACCAAAGCTTCCCCTACTCCCAAAACAAAGAAAGACAACAGATGAAGGTGGCTGCTCATCTAGCCATTTCAATATTTTGTCATGCTGGGGTTGGTCTAGATCCGGGCTTGTTTGACCTTTCAGATCAATCAAAGGACCAACAGCATAGATCGGAGGGGTTTGGCCATCAGATAATGCATCAATTGCATACTGCTCCAACTCTGAAAAAGTGTTAATAATAATTCCTTTGGTGTTTTTGAACCTCTGAACAACCCTGTAACATAAAACAAATCCTCCGTCTTTGCTGAAAGCAACATCAGGTAAGACCCCTGTAGGAACTAGAGTGGCAATACCCGGAATCAACACATCAGGATCAGAATCATTGAACACATCCTCAATTTGACGTTTCAGAATGGAAAGCATGAAAGCCAGGAACCCTGCATTTGATGTCATATACAAATAAGAAGGGATACCCAGCTCCTCTCCCACATCAATCATGGAAACACAGAAGAAATCTAGGACCAAACCAACAACAGGGTTGGACTCAGATTTGGGATAAGATGATAAAATGTTTTGCACATTGGCCTTGACATGGGCTATGAGGCTATCAATGAAGGTCAAGATGTAGAGCTCGGGAAGTTTCAGGCTTGGCTCCTGAGGAGGCTCTACTTCAGGGGGAGCAATGAGTTGGATTTGAGGGTGTGAGGCCAAAACTGATGTGGTGTGTGAAGGTGCAGGGGGAGTGGATGGGAACTTGCTGGTAAGAACTGTGATGGAAAGGTGGTTAAGTCGGTTGACAAGGAGATGTGCAAATTCAAGGGCTGAAAATAAGTGGCCAGGGCCTGGAAAGGGAACGAAGATCAGGTGTGCTTTGTTCTTCATATCAGTATCAGCCATTTTCCCTTGCTCTTTGTTTGTTTGGTTGTACAGGAGTTCAGCTACACCCTTGTGTTCTTCACTTTAGCTTCTTATCTTTATCACTTATCCAAGAACCAAAGCTTTCATGTCTTTATCGCAGAAGACACACAGTTTCTGACTTCCTATCAGAAGGGAAATATTACCATCTTTTTGGAGGGTTTGGTAGCTGATACATAGACGAAACACGGAGACGTCACAGACACAAATTTACCTGGTGAGAAAGATTAAAGGCGATAGAAAAATTGTATATTAATATAGAAAATTTTTGTAACTTTAAAAAGTAAAGATTAGATATAAAGATAAAAATTTATTTATTTTTTAATAATATTCTTATATATATTTTATATTTTCCTATGTATTCTCACAATTATGGATGGGCAGCAACCGGTCGATACGATCTGGTAGGGGTAATATAATATATTTTATCATGTATTTCGTTCTCTTATCCTCGTATTTCAAACAGAAATATGGAGATAATAATTATGTTTTATACTCCATAACTAAACAAAATATAAAAACAGTATTTTTCATGTATTCATCTCCATTGTCTGTATTATTTCTCTTTACTATCCTGTATCAAATAAAAATATTAATCCTTCTAATAATCTCCTGATTTCTAAATAAAAATATTCAATACTTTTTGGTAAATATAAAAAAAAATTCAATATTTTTTATTTAGTAAGTAGGAAAATAGTTAGGAAATGTTTTAAAAGAGTAATATGCATTTTAGTTCATGACTTTCTAGAGTCATTTTAATCTTTAACCTTTAAAATAAATCAAATTAGTCCTTAATATTTCAAAACGTGAGTCAAATTAATCTTTCATTCCACTTTTATTTAGCATTTTGTCAATTAAATGATGATATATAACGTTAAGTGATATCTCGATATACTATGAATCATATGAAGTATAAGGAAGTTTAAAATAATTTATTTTGGTATGTAAAACTACACAAAATGAGTCATTTAATAATTTAAAAAGGAATTTAAAATGATTTATTTTATGTAATTTTATATACCAAAATAAGTTATTTTAAACTTAATTCTACTTTAGATTATATAAAGTATGTCATTATATCGTTTAACGTTATATATCATCATTTAATTAATAAATGTTAAATAAAAATGGACTAAGGGACTAATATGATTCATGTTTTGTAATGTCAGAGATTAATTTGACTCATTTTAAAAGTTAGGACTAAAATGACTTATAAGTATAAAATAAAGGACCAAAAATGAACATTAACTTATTTTAAAAGCTTGTATAATTTTTTATAGTGTTAACACTTAGCAGTTGCCGTTAAATCAGAAATGTTGGATCTTCTATAGTTTTATTATTATTATTATTTTTTTGAGTCCGAATTGAAATTGGAATATTATATTTTAATTTTCATTTTTTAGTAAATTATATTTATGTCCAACTTTGAATTTTATGTTTGAGTTTATGAAGGAATTAAGATATAAGTTATAATTTTAAATTTAATTCTTATTTTATTCTGTAAAGAATCGACAGTTGATTAGGAGTTGTGTAAATTCAAGGGAAATGGCCAATCCCTGGTGAGGGAATGAAGATCAGCTCTGCTTTCTTGGTCATCTCACTGTCAACCATTTTCCTTGTTCTTTTGGTGTGGTGGAAGGGGAGTGCTTGTATTTAGGTATGATTTTAGGCTCTTTAAAAAACATTTTGGGTTTTTGTAAGAAGTAAGAGCATTAGAAATTAATAAAGCAAAATCTTACAAGTTCTCAATGCTTTTGCATTCAGTATATTTATCACAACAAAAATGCTATTCAAACACAAAAAGGTGAGTGTCTTGGACACCCACTTAATCATCATTGAACATGACGTGACGGATCACATATAATAGGCACAGATCACTCACCTGTAATTGCAATTATCACAGAGTTTCTTCTATCCGTTTCCTGCACAAGAGCAAATAATTAAATCAGGATGATGATGATGGGTGGCCATATTTTTAACAACATTCTATGGCAGGCAGCAGGGACCAAAACTCTACTTTCAAAAATGACTCAGAAGTTATATGTTTTAATTCTTTAACAAGCACATAATAAGGTGCCAAGCTTCCTAGATTTTTTCTTTTTATTTTATTTTATTTTTTCTTTTTGGAACAAATGCTGCATCTCTAACTTCTGGATCTTCGTAGGCCGTTCCTCCTTGACTAGCCAGTAGCAACTAGCAGACTTGCTGGCTTTGTAATCACATCCCATCAGTTTTCTTCATACACATTCAAGCAAAACCAATCTCCAATCCTTTTTCCCTTCTCAATTATTTGATTGCTAAAATGCTGACTCTCTTTGATCCAGAATGAATTTGTTATCCTTTCTGGAATTGAAAAAAAACTGATTAGCTTTTAAGCACTTTAAATCTGATCTAGTCCGTTCTTGAAGATATTGAGGAGAAACAAATGACATATTTCTCTATAAAGGTTTGGCAACAGTACATGGACGAGATGAAGATAAACACAAGATTGTGAAGTTTCTTCTTACCCAAGTGAAAAACCTGCTTGTCTTAAATCTCTGAGAAGAGATTAAAGGATTTGCCACTTGAACTCATGAGTCTCAACGCTTTGAGCATTTGGAAATCATTAGTTGTGGTGAGCTTTGAGTACACTTAACCAATGGGATGTTTGCACCTTGACCATAGGCTTGGTTTTCTTTTTCTAATCCTACCTTAGCAGCTGCAATCGCTGAAACAAGCTAATGATTGCTTAAAAGAGATTCATATGGTTGCGTAGATAGATAGCCTGAAAAGAGATTCATTTGCTTATGATCTTTCCATGGTCATTTTGTTTGTGTGATATGATTAGTTCCAAAGTGTCCTGAGAGCATGATCATTTTCATTTTGGTGTGGTTAATTTGATACATATTTTGTTTGATTGATAAATATTATACTATGGTGTTTTATGCTTGATGGTGGATATGTTATCTTTTCATTTGATCTCTTCC
The DNA here is from genome assembly GCA_030441495.1 of Dalbergia oliveri. NCBI lineage: Eukaryota > Viridiplantae > Streptophyta > Magnoliopsida > Fabales > Fabaceae > Dalbergia > Dalbergia oliveri. The sequence continues at coordinate 12,471,389 of JAMLFY010000014.1, read as the reverse complement.
CTATTCTATAGATGGATATTGACTTGGTATTGTTTACAATGGTCAATACATTATAAAACGTTGCAGGAACAACTTGAGAAACTGGTTCTGTATCATTTATTTGGGAGTCGTTTCAAGAGGAGGAAGATTCACTCATCAAGTCACAAGGTATCTGCACAATTCACTTGAGTACACTTCAGAAACATGTCGTGTTCAACGGCCCAGCGATGTAAGGATAATGATATTTTAACACTTAAAAAGTGGGTCATTGAATGTAATGGATGTTAAGAACAAGTGGCAGACTGTCATATTCAATGGTTATAAAATCAGTGTCTTCCATCACATTCAATGATTATAAAGTGGATAAGTGGGTATCTATCCATTACATCCAATAGTTATAAAGTGGGATCGAATAGGTATCAATTTTTTGCATGTTAAAATATCATTACCCTCAATGTAAATATGATTATTTGTTAGCCTTTGTAAAAAGGGGCTGTTGAAAAAAAACAGGGTTACCTCTAGAGCAACACTAATTGAGAACAGGTAGGAGAGGAAAACAGAAGCAGACACGCACAAATTCAGGTAATGCGTGGCTTTACTTGAATCTATATTGATTTAAAAAGTTTGTTCAGTACTTTTATGACTTTGCCAATCACAAAATCCATTTAATTCCATCAAATCAGACGTGAGCAAACAGCATCAGGAAATTGAAAACCCACCAAGAAGTACAGTAATAAGAAAAGCGGAACCAAATAGAAAGAAGTGCCACAGTTGTTTAAGTAAATTTTGATAAACCAACTACTGCAACAATATAAATTTTCAACTTATCTTCTGTCAACGACTCAACATTTTACCATCAGAATGCTAGTCTGGATTGTACAAGTAACTGCATGCACAACCCCTAGTTACTGAAAAAAATTGACTTCTTTATTCATTGATTCTACGCAAGCAGCAACTCCATCAATGAAACACAACAGAAGTTATCAGTTTCTGCCTATCATATTATTAATAAGTTCTCCAACGGAAGTAAAAGAAGACCCTCCATTAAGGACAGCTTTCCTAGAGATCTCTTTCATCTCTTGCAGCTTAGTGTGCACCATACTATCTCTGTCCATCAGCTGTTTAAGCCCTTTCTCTATCTCATCTGCCATTACAAGATCACTACCACTTCTATAATCCAGTTTTAGCTCCACTGCTAATCCAAATTCCTTCACCATCCTAAAAGCATTCAGCTGTTGTTCTGCATAGATTGGCCACGTCAATATTGGCACCCCAAACCACAAGCTCTCCAAAATAGAGTTCCACCCACAATGTGACACAAACCCGCCAATGGCTTTGTCGGCCAGGACTTCCACCTGGGGTGCCCACTCGCATATCATTCCTCTACCTTCCATCCATTCTACGAATCCTTCTGGTAAGGTTCTCTCATCATAGACTTCGGTTGATGGAGGACGCATAGCCCACAAGAACCTAATTCCACTATGCTGAAGTGCCAGTGCTATTTCTCTTGTTTGAGATGGGCCAAAGCTTCCCCTACTCCCAAAACATAGAAAGACAACAGATGAAGGTGGCTGCTCATCAAGCCATTTCAGTATCCTGTCATGCTGGGCTTGGTCTAAGTTTGGGTTAGGATGAGCTTTTAGATCAATCAAAGGACCAACAGCATAAATGGGTGGGGTTTGGCCATCAGATAATGCATCGATAGCGTATTGTTCCAACTCTGAAAAGGTATTGACAATAATTCCTTTGGTGTCTCTGAACCTCTGAGCAAGCTTGTAATAGGCTACATACCCACCATCTCTGTTAAATACAGCATCAGGTAAAACCCTTGTAGGAACTAGATTGGAGATACCCGGAATCAAATGATCAGGATCATCATCGTTGAACACATCCTCAATTTGACGTTTCGGAAGGGAAAGCATGAAAGCCAAAAACCCCACATTTGATGTCATATACAAATAAGAAGGGATGGAAAGTTCATTTCCCACATCAATCATGTTAACACACATGAAATCTAGGACCAAACCATCAACTGGGTTTGAGTCAATGCTAGAAGATGATGATAAAATGTTCTGCATAGTTGCTTTGACATGGGGTTTGAGACTCTCCATGAAGGTCCACGCGTAGTATATGGGGGATTTGATTAGATCCTGTGGAGGTGGTTCTATTTCAGGGAGATCAATGAGTTTGATTTGAGGTTGTGAGGCTAAAACTGATCTGATGTATGAATCTCCAATGGAAGTGTATGGGAGCTTCATGCAAAGGATTGTGATTGAAAGGTGATTATCACGGTTGATTAGGAGCTTTGCAAGTTCGAGGGCTGAAACCAAATGGCCAATCCCCAGAAAGGGAAGGAAGATCAGCTCTGCTTTCTTCTTCATATCAGTCTCAGCCACTTTCTATGTTCTTCTTTCGTTTGGTGTGTTGAGACACGGGTTTTCGTATTTTATGTTTCACTAAGGCGGTTTGCGAGTTTGACTTCACCTTCAATGTGGGTGATCTTTCACCACATATGGCAACAGCAAGTGGTTTCATGGTTTATCCTTAGAGTATCTTTAGAAACTTATGCTGTGTTCTGTTATAATGTTCCTTTAATAAAATTTTTAAAATGATGAGATTTACTAATTTTTCTAGGTAAACTCTTATAGTTTTGAAATATTTCATTGTGAGCTCTCACTTAGCTTATTATTAGAAACTTATAATTTAAATCTATATATTTACGTAAAACACAATTCATTTTACCAGTATGAATATATGATATGATTATTGAGGATGTCAACAAGGAGTTTGTGTTAGCAGATCCTTTTTTTTTTGGGGTCAAAGTTAGCAGATCCATTAACAAATGTATTTTCAGTGTTATGGTAGAGAATATATTAACAAAGGGATTTAGACCCATGGTTTTAGACTAGTGGCTTGTTTTTCAAAGTTGGAAAAATTATCAAATGCTGTGTGCTGCAAGAAATTTAGTGGTGGAGCATTTATTATAACGATGGAGCATCTATGATAATTTGCAATTTAGCCAAGAGGTGGATAATAGAAACCGAAACCATCAAATGTTAAGCATAAAATTTTCGTTTAGATGGCTCTATAAATAGAGCTTAGTCTTGCAGCATTTCAAGAAAAAACTGGAAAAACAAAAACAATTTCAATTTTTCCTCACTTCAGCGTGATAGAGTAGAATTATTTGTTCCTTATAAATTCTTCTTTTTGTGAGTTAAGAATATACACTAGTGAAAAAAATACTATGAGATATTGTGTGTATTTGGGATTTGGGTTAAGTGTAGTGTATTCACCTTTTTTTTCTCCATCATATTTACATAGTGAAATATTTAGTTCTCGCCTTTGTCTATGGACGTAGGCTTTAGGGGAACCACGTAAATTCCTGTCCATTTATTTTATGCTTTCACATATTTATTTTGCGTCATTCTGCTTCTCCTTTCGTCATTTTACAAATTGGTATCAGTTCTTATAGAGTTTGGGCTAATTTGTTTAAAATGTCTACTGTAAAATTTGACACTCAGGAGTTTGATGGGCACATTAATTTCAAAATGTGAAAGTCCGTATGATGGCTGTTCTTGAATAGAAAGGTGTAAAAGCAACACTTTCTGGCAAGGAAAAGAAGCCTGAGACAATAAAGGATTCTAAATGAGAAGAGCTGATCAAAAGGTTCTTTCAATTATTCAGTTATACATTACAGATTATGTGTTGTAGGAGGTCCTTTCGAGAAGCGGAGATGTTGTCGACCAAGTTGGAGTCACTATATATGACTAAGACGATAGCTAACCATCTGTGTTTTGCAATGTCTGGATATGGCAGAAGGGACATCAATTCGTTCTCACATACTGAGTTCATGTCACTTATCAGATTTGAAAAATATGGAGGAGACATTTTCAAGTGAACACAAGCAGATTTAACTTTCATTTTCTGTGATGAGCTTGCTGGAACTTCTCATCCATCACTTTCTTATATCCAATGACAGTCTTTTGAAAATATGGTCTCTAAGCACCAAGTATCGTGTCCAAAAACTTGGAACCATTTACCATTTTTTCAAGATCAGATTTCAAAAGTTTTGAGGTTCTTTCAAGTTCAGAGACTTCCTTTTGGACTTTCTGATCCTCTTTAGAAACTTCAGTTTCTAAGGCTTTTACGTTAACATTTAAAACATGTTTTCTCTTTTCAAATCCTCTTTCTCAAGCCTTAGATTCTCATAATATGTTCTGGCTTTCTCAAGTTTTGAAGTTACTTTTTGATGGTTTTTCCTTAAGAGAGATAATGAGATGTTAAAGTTTGAGAATTTTCCACCGACTCATCATATAATTTTAACAACTCATTATAAGACATCTCAGTCAAAACTCTTTATCCTCAGCTTTCTCCTTTAGAAACATAATCTATCATGAAACATAGATTTGCAACATCTTTCAAATTACCGAGTTTCTGAACCTTCTTTCTCATTCTTAGAGTCACTCCAAGTTGCAAGCATCCATTTCTTCTTAGGTGTGAACCTTTTTTGTGAGTATTTGAGTTTTGGGCAGTCGTCTTGAAATGTTCTTTCTTACCAGTGATAACAGTTGACATTCTTAAGCTTTCATTTCCCTTTTTTGTCCTTTCTGGAGGTTGACTCCTTTTTTTGAGTTTGTTTGTCCATGCTCTTGACATCTTTATGACCAACATGAAGATGTCATATCTATCCTCTTCAAAATCTTTATCAGATTCTTCTTCTTCTTCTTCTTCAGAAATCTTTGTAACTTTCATAACTTTCCTAGGATTTTACTTTTTGTGGGAACTTTGAGAGCCATACATTTGTTTCTTTCATGGTCTCACCATGAGCTTCAAGTAGCATCACCTCATGAGGTTTTAAAGAACTTATGAGGGCATTTAAGCTAAAAGTTTTGAGGTCTTTACCTTCTGTGATGGGTGTGACTTTGGGAAGCCACTTTGAGGGAAGGTTTCTAAGGATCTTTTTGACCATATTAGCATTTTGAATACTTCTTGCCCAAGTCTTTTAGTTGATTTATGATATGCATGAACCATATAGTTAATTCATCAATGTTTTCATGTTCTCTCATTTTGAACACTTCATATTAATGAACCAACATGCTTATCTTGGTTTCTTTATCCTAGGCTATTCCTTCATGGAGCATTTGGAATCTATCATAGATTTTCTTGGTTGTGCCACAAGTTATGATCTTGTCATATTCAACTTTGTTTAAAGCACAAGTAAAAAGGTACTTAGCTTTTGCATTCATTTGAACTTTGGCATTTTACTAATCAGTCCATCTATTCATGGGGATTTGTCTTGTTGTTGAAGGTTCACCTTCATTATCTTACAAAATATTCATCAAGGATATGGAATCTTCAAGTAGTTTTTGATTGACATGCTAATTGAGGGCTTTCAAGTTCAAATGCCCAACAAAAACATAAGGCTCTACCAAACATCAGAGTCGAGCTTATGAGTAAGAACCTATAGCTCAGATCACGAATACGTGACAACTAAAACCCTACACATTAAGGGACCTAAAAGGATAATTCAGTTACAACTAAAGGAGAGTTATCCTCCTAAGATATTCTAAAAGATAATCTGTTATCATAAGAATATGGGATATGATCATAACAAACTTCTCAATATATGAACAACTCTAGCTCATAACAAAGTAAGTAACATCTCAATTATCACTATCTCGAGTTAGACCTCTTTTGACTTTATCGTCGAAGTCCTTGCAAGTCTCCCACCCTTGGTGTTGGAAGCTTGTAGGACTACCAACCACTGCTAGGATTAGCGAGGACTATACATCAGGAAACAAGTCAGAACAATATATTTAAAAATGAAAAATAATAGTTAATTAACAAAAGCAAAATATTTATTTTCGTTAAAATATAGAAGCATTTAGTATTTTTTTGTAATTAAAAAATATTAGTGAAAAGTACAAATGTTCTGAACTTGTTCTTCATAAATATACATCACTAAAACGGAACGACTAATGTTTTGAGTGATAACAAACCAATTTTGTTGAAATACTTTGAAGAAAGATTAATCATTTACTTGAGTTTCTTAAATACACAAACATGACCATTCTCATTAGCATATAACTTTATAAACAAGTTTTATTTTTACAATGTCATGTATAAACATGTTTACTTTTATTCAAAGAGATTTAGAACTTAATAGAGGTGAAAAATAATCCTTGAAATGAACGTTATTATGTTTAACACATGAAGGAATGATTTCAAGAACAAGAAGCCAAACTTCATGTCTTCAAAGAGTAGCCCTCATCTTTAAAAGTGAGTCACAACGAAGAATTCAATCCACCTCTGAAGCAAGTTACGGTTACTGTCTTCAATCATAATGATATATTCACCAACAAGCTCTAATTGAAGCAATGAAGATCAAAGGAAAGTCTAGAAACTGAATCAGCATTTCAGAAAGCGCATTTACTATTAAACAATGCACTTTAAAGTATGGGAGGAAAATTTCAAATTTCAAATTAAAAGTTAAACCTAGACAGGGATGATAGTGACATCTCGCTTTTTAACTTGATCAACCGCTCTAACTTCTAGAAGAAAAAGTTCAGAACCTCATTCAGAAAACAAAAAGTAGTTTTTGAAGATGGACTCAGAACCTCTATTTGACAACGATATTTATAACTGCAAAAGTGGTTCTAACAAGCAGGTTACTATTCTAGATTGCATTTCCAAGACACAAAAAGAAGATCAACACGTGTCACTAGGCAAACATATTAAAGGCAATGGTCATATATGAGAGATCAAGTATAAAAGGAGATTATGTTCTTACAACTCAAGACTTTTGCGTCAAGACTCTATACTGAATCTTTGAAGAATGAAAAGACTAGCACTCCTTCATCTTCTGTAAAGTCATTACTGCTTGTAATCAGTTTCATCTTCTATAAAAAAAATCTTCTTTCTAAGTTCTTATTAGATAACATCTTCTTCCTAAGAAGAATTGTTAGAAAGAAGTCATTCAAGTTTTTAACTCATACACCGTTTTGTTATGAGAAAACTTGAGTGTTTTGTAGTTGGAGTAAACCAACCCACAAATATCTTTGTACCCTGATCTAGTAGTGATTGTGAGGTAGCTTAGAGAGGCTAGTGAAAAACTACTTGGGAATAACAGAGTGTGCTCCTGGTCACGGGAAATAGCTTGTGAAGGCTATTGAAAGACTATATAACTTTCTAGGGGTAGAGAAATGGTTGATTAGTGGAACTCAAGTTGTTGAGAACTTGATATAAGCAGTTAATTGAACCAGTATAAAACTCCTTGTGCAATATCTTTTCTTTCCTTAAATCTCTTTTTTATTTTGCTTGTGTTTATCATCAACACTTTTCTGAGAAAACTTCTTTTTAATCATTTTCTTATTTATTGTTTAGGTCAGAAAGTTACTTTCTATACTCACTGACTATATTTTAGCTGCACTTTAAGTTTACACCTGATAGTATTTGTTTCAAAGTTTTCAGAATTTGAGAAGAAAAAAAAAGTGAAAGCATTATTCAGCCTCCCTTATCATGCACATTTTAACCTACAACTCATTCTGTGTCCCACAAAATTGCATTTCTTCCCTCTGTGGCTTCAGAGAGTTTATGAGCCAACTCCATTATATCATTCTTGTTTGACCTGCTCCTTGTTCTTCAAGAAGCTTGATCGTGGAAACAACCAAATTTTTTAGCGTGTTTATTTATCCTATGTCATCATTTCTTTATCACAACTGCCCATCTTTTGATTAAGCAGGGGTTAATTTTCTCGCAATAAACACAGATCCAAGTTCTAAAATGCATTACCTGGTTGGAACCACAACATCTATTAACACATTCAACCATGCACTTATTAACAATTTGTCCTCTTACCATTGCCCTATTCCTCTATGATCTTTCCTTCCACATTTAGTTTCCTCATCATTGAGGTCGATAGGATCCATCCTATCAAGGTTGGAAAAGTGTGATATTGTGAACCTAGAGTCATCTCTATGGGTGTTTAAGGAGATGGGTCTGATGAGCCTCCAACAAGCCAACACTATCATATGCTAATCTTGAATTGTCAAATTGGGTTTGAATGGGAAAGATGGTGCACTAGTATTTCCTAGTGGATTAAAGTCAGGGGAAGCAATGGAAATTAAAATGTTTTTGAATTTTGATTGTTTGGGGAAAAAAGGAACTTGAAAATTTGAAGGAACTTGAGTATTGAAATTTTGAATGTTTGGATTTAGGAAGAAATTTAGAAATTGGAAATTAGTATTTGGATTTGGATTTTGAGAGTTTGAAGATTGCAAATTTTGATTATTTGGATATTGATGAAGGTTGGAATTTTTCAAGTAATAATTGAAAAAAAAATTTAAATTAAGCTAATTTGGATCCAAAAAAATATATGATGGAGTAGAATTTATGTAATAGAGGAGTAGAATTTGTGTAATTGAGAAGTGGAATAGTATTGGAAAGGATAAAAACAAATTGTGAATAAAAAATTGAGAAAAGATTGATATTTATAGAGTAGAATATAAATAAAATAATAATATTTAAATTTATTCTATTGCTCCAATGATTTGCATAATAATAATATTTTTTGAAGCTTTTTGCCTCAAATGGAACAACCCTTGGTGAAGAGACGATCCTTCATGTGGCCCCATGCAAGTTGGGATGATGAAATGGGAGCATTGAAGGTGCCCTCAATAAGACACTTATTTTTAGGTGTTGAAATAATTTATTAGTGATAACCACAATACTAATATTTGCACATCTAACTTAAAATGTTGATGTTGATATCCTATTGACTTACAACATAACACTATAGCATTGTGTGATATATGTAGTTGCCTCCACGTATTGGGATACAACTTAGTTGTTGATATTGTCACGATGCACGTTTGAAAGTTTAGGTGTAACATAAGGCTTTAAAATTCTAAGAGATAAAATACATTTAACCCTTATTTAAATGTGATCTCTAGATTAAAAAAAAAAAAGTGTTCTAAAAACGTAATTATATAAGTCATGCCTATATTCAAACCATTATGGGAAGAACCAGAATCATTCAAACCCTCAACAAAATTAAAGCAATGACAAAAAGCATAACAAAGGAAAAAAAGCAGTCACAATTGCTCAAGTAATTTTACGATACATGTCTCCGTTGACATTTTAGCCTTTCTTGCTGATGGAAATAATGGCTTACATAGGCTATAGATACTAAAAAGTTGGCGTCTTTATTCATTGATTCCAAGCACTAAGCTACTTCATCTATGAAGCGGAGAGTAGTTATCAATTCCTGCCAATCATATTATCAATAAGGTGTCCAACAGAAACGAAAGAAGATCCACCGCTAAGCACTGCCTTCATAGCCATCTCCTTCATCTCTTGCACCTTACTGTGCACCATATCATCTCTGTCCATCAGCTGTTTAAGCCCTCTCTCTATCTCATCTGCCATCACAAGATCACTACCACTTCTATAATCCAGTTTTAGCTCCACTGCTAATCCAAATTCCTTCACCATCCTAAAAGCATTCAGCTGTTGTTCTGCATAGATTGGCCACGTCAATATTGGCACCCCAAACCACAAGCTCTCCAAAATGGAGTTCCATCCACAATGGGACACAAACCCACCAATGGCTTTGTCGGCCAGAACTTCCACCTGGGGAGCCCACTCGCATATCATTCCTCTACCTTCCATCCATTCTACGAACCCTTCTGGTAAGGTTCTCTCATCATAGACTTCGGTTGATGGAGGACGCATAGCCCACAAGAACCTAATTCCACTATGCTGAAGTGCCAGTGCTATTTCTCTTGTTTGAGATAGGCCAAAGCTTCCCCTACTCCCAAAACATAGAAAGACAACAGATGAAGGTGGCTGCTCATCAAGCCATTTCAGTATCCTGTCATGCTGAGCTTGGTCTAAATTTGGGTTGGGATGAGCTTTTAGATCAATCAAAGGACCAACAGCAAAAATGGGTGGGGTTTGGCCATCAGATAATGCATCGATAGCGTACTGTTCCAACTCTGAAAAAGTATTAACAATAATTCCTTTGGTGTCTCTGAACCTCTGAGCAAGCTTGTAATAGGCTACATATCCACCATCTCTGTTAAATGCAGCATCAGATAAAACCCTTGTAGGGACTAGATTGGAGATACCGGAATCAAATGATCAGGATCATCAACGTGGAACACATCCTCAATTTGACGTTTCGGAAGGGAAAGCATGAAAGCCAAAAACCCCATATTTGATGTCATATACAAATAAGAAGGGATGGAAAGTTCATTTCCACATCAATCATGGAAACACAGAAGAAATCTAGGACCAAACCAACAACTGGGTTTGAGTCAGTGTTAGAAGATGATGATAAAATGTTCTGCATAGTTGCTTTGACATGGGGTTTGAGACTCTCCATGAAGGTCCACATGTAGTATGTGGGGGATTTCATTAGCTCCCGTGGAGGTGGTTCTATTTCAGGGAGATCAATGAGTTTTATTTGAGGTTGTGAGGCTAAAACTGATCTGATATATGTATCTGAAAAGGGTGTGAGTGAGAACTTGATGCAAAGGACAATGATGGAAAGGTGATTGTCACGGTTGATTAGGAGCTGTGCAAGTTCAAGAGCTGAAGCTAAGTGGCCAATCCCCATGGAGGGAAGGAAGATCAGCTCTGCTTTCTTCTTCATATCAGTCTCAGCCCTTTTCTATGTTTTTCTTTTGTTTGGTGTGCTGAGAGAGGAGTTTTCGTATTTATGTTTCACTAAGGCGGTTTGCGAGTTTGACTTCATCTTCAATGTGAGTGATCTATCATCACATATGGCAACACCAGGTCGGCAATGACACAACTAATCCATATTTTTTTTTGGGGAACTAATCCATTACGTTAAATTACGCAGACAACTTCGTACCACAACCAAAAAGTATGCAGGCAGCTCAGCTAGTTACAGAAATAATAATTTGAACGTGCATTGAACAGCTATATATTATACCATTCCTATACCATTTGCTGGCGTTAAATAATCTTAGTTTTGAGTCACTACGCCATCGTGTTGGTTAAATAGGTTTATCCCTAGGTAGGTTCGATCACTATAGAAATAAGATATACTTGCAGTTTCTCTTACGCTGAAGTTTTATTTATTTATTTAACTGACTAATTTGTATAAATTCATAATTGAATTTTTCTCTATTCTTAAAGTGTATATTTTTTTAGGGTAAAATGCACTTAGTCTCTTGAGGTATCATGAAATAATGTTTCATCCCATTTGTTTAAAAAACCTATACTCCACTCTATTTTACTAAGAGTGTGTTTGGTGTATTCTATTTTATGATTTATTTTTTATAAATTATATACTAAATAATAAAATTAATTATAGAATAATTAATAAATTTAATTTCTATACACTAATAGCATAAAATGAAATATTGTCAGATAAATTTTTATCAAATTTGACACTTTCTTGAATTTTTATTGGTTCATGGTTAAAATTATTTTATACTATCAGTTTATAGAAACTAAATTTACAACTAATATTAAGAATTATATAATAATTATTATTTTAATTAAAAAATAATAATAAGAATTTTAAATAAAGAAGATATAAAAATTAAATAAAAATTTATAGCAATGTTAAAATATATAAATAAACATTAATTATTTTGAAAAAAAATAATACATGCTAAATAATATTATTAATAAATAATTTTAATATAAAATATAATTATATGAATGAGATTAAAAAATATTAAAAATAATTTTTATAAATCAATAATTTAATTATCATAATTAATAGTTAGTTATCTAGCATGATTTGATACTATTTTAAATTTTTATTAGTTTGCAATGTAAAATATAATTTTATACTGTACACTAATAAAAATTAAATAAATTATAAAACCATGATTGAGTCATCATAATAGGCAGTTACTAATATAATTTGACATTTTTTTAAATTATTATTGCTAGATTTATTTTACAATTATTATTTTTAGGAATTTAATTTTGATGAATTGATAGTGTAAATTTTTTTTACATTGTTATCTAATTAATCATTTCATTTAAATGACTTTTCAAGTGGTGGATATAGGAGCAAATCACTTTGGTTATGAGACAATATATGCTTGAATACATTATAGAACTCATTTATATTATTAGTACTTCAAAATTAAATTCATTAAAATAATAACTGTAAAATGAATCAATCAAATATAACAAAAAAAATCAATTAATAGAAATGCTTATTATTAATTTTTTATTAAAATAATTATTATTATATAATTCTTAATATTAGTTGTAAATTTAATTTTATAATGAGGCATAAAATAATTTTAACCATGAATCGATAAAATTCAAGAAAGTGTCAAATTTGGTAAAAAAAACTATCTGTCAATATTTTATTTATGCTATTAGTGTATCGAAATGAAATTTATTAATTATTTTATAATTAATTTTATTATTTAGTATATAATTTATAAAAAATAAATCATAAAATAGAATACATCAAACACACCCCTAGAAAATGGGGTGAAGTGTCATTTCATGATACCTCAGAAGGTAAATGCATTTTACCCTAATAAAATGAACAAAAGGTATCCATAATAAAAAATAATGACTAATCCCTTGAAGCGTAGAGCTCACAGATGTATAGGTTTTGTTTCGACAAGACCTCTCCATATATACTGCTAGGATCAACCTGAACTAAATGCTAAAGAAGTTTAGTTAGCTTTAACTGGAGTTTGCTGGTTTGTCCTTTAAAGTATCTTTAGAAACATATGTGTTCTTTAAGTTAGCGCTTGTTTTCTGTCTCTGGGATGAAATACGAAGACATTAGAGACAAAAACCTATTTGGTGGAGACAGGAATTTCTATCTTCAGAAAAACACAAAATTTCTGGACTTTCAAAATCTGAAGATAGTCAATAGGATATAGAGAAAATTTAATATTTTTTTCTTCCAATAATACCTCTATATATATTTAATATTTATGTCTCTATTTTCACTGCCTTCATTGTTCCTGGATTTTATCCTTATCCCTTTATCAAACACTACCTTATAATGTTCCTTTAATAAAATTTTTAAAATGATGAGGTTTACTAATTTTTTTCTAGGTAAACTCATAGTTTTGAAATATTTCATTGTGAGCTCTCACTTAGCTTATTATTAGAAACTGGTAATTTATATCGATGTCTATATATTTACGTAAAACTCAATTCATTTTACCAGTATGAATGTATGATATGATTATTGAGGATGTCAACAAGAAGTTTGTGTTAGCAGATCCATTTTTTTATATTTTTGGTCAAAGTTAGCAGATCCATTAACTAATGTATTTTCAGTGTTATGCTAGAGAAAATATTAACAAAGGGATTTAGACCCATAGTTTTCATTACCTGTTAGACCCATAGTTTTCAAGGGTGTTGTGACTTGTAAAGACATGGAGTTTATGCTAGTGGATCCATTAACCAAGGGGCTATGGGCCATACTTCAAGGGTGCTCAAAAACATTATTTTAATATCTAAAAAAAATTAGGACATATACTTTATTATTATTGAATGTGATGGTGATTTCCACTCATTCATTCATTCATCACATCACTTTTGAGTGTCAAAGTAACACCACTCTTAGGTATAGTTGATTAGTGGAGTATTTTATGATTGTATGATTTTTTTTTCTTCATATATTTACATCTCATTGTGAATTAAATTTTGGGTCATGCCAAGATATTTGTCGTGATCACGTTGGTATTACATAAGTATGTGTTTGCTTGCCCTGTATGGTACACTGGTTGATAATATATATATATATATATATATATATATATATATATATATATATATATATATATATATATATATATATATATATATATATATATATATATATATATAATGGGTCACAATTCACATGATATATGCATAATAAAAAACGACAGCAAGGTAATAATCACAAATAATGATATCCACACATCTTTTTTGTTTCAACATCTTATACGATTTTATTTTCACTGAAAGTGATCTTATTAGATGGAATCTGCTACATAAACCATATAACACTCTAGTATTTAATTGTAAACCATATCTACATCCAAATTATCGCGAAAGAACTAGAACGATTCAAACCATAAAATAAAATTAAAGCAATGAGAAGAACATATAGCATAACAAGAGGAGGAGGGATACTTGAACATCAATTTGATAACCTTCAAGACACCTTCAATTTTATATATAGAAAACACTTTGGCATTTTTCTTTTCAAAATTTTTCTTTCCATTTCTCACACTCTTACTCACATGTTGACTAGAGTTGTCTAAAAGGTATCTACAGATATTATATTTTAGGAAAGAAAAAAAAGCACCACAGTTGCTCAAGTAAATTTACCATACATAAACTGGAACAATTTCAATTTTAAAATTATATTTCAGTCAACATTGTAGTGGTTCTTGCTTTAGGAGATGGTGGCATACACAGGCTATAGATACCAAAATAATTTGGCTTTTTTTATTCATTTAAGTCTAACCATGGAGCTCCATCATTAGATATCAGTTCCTGTCTATCATATTATCAATTAGTTCTCCAGCGGATATGAAAGAAGACCCTCCATTAAGGACAACTTTCCTAGCCATCTCTTTCATCTCTTGCACCTTCTTGTGCACAACATTATCTGTGTCCATCAATTGTTTCAGCCCTTGCTCTATCTCATCTGCCATTACCAAATCACTACCAGCTTTATAATCCAGTCTCAGCTCCACAAATAATCCAAATTCCTTAACCATCCTAAAAGCATTCAGCTGTTGTTTTGCATAGATCGGCCATGTCAATATTGGCACCCCAAACCACAAGCTCTCCAAAACAGAGTTCCACCCACAATGAGACACAAATCCTCCAATGACTTTGTGGGCCAGAACTTCCACCTGGGTTGCCCACTCACATAGCATTCCCTTACCTTCCATCCATTCTAAGAACCCTTCTGGTAAGGTTTTATCTATTAGTAATATCAGAGTTTGGTACACCCAAAGTGTAATAAATGCTTTATGGATGTGAGTGGAAGCGCCCAAATTTGTGGAGAGTAACAGATAAAATAAAGCACGTGAATTATACTTCGTGGTGGAACCCACTTTTCACTATTCACACCAACAAGAATAAATTGAGAGAACTGTATACGAAATTTTAACATGGAAAACCTTTAGGAATTTTGAGGGAAAAACACGGGCAAACTCGAAAATTATTCCACTATATTTAAAGAGTAATTACAATATAATGTATTCCTAGTGAGACCATCTTCTACTACAATTTGTAATATTACAAAGATCTAGAAAATATATCCAAAACTCCTAGTGTATACTCACACTACACTCTTGGAATTTTTTTACACAAACTCTCTATTTTTCTCCACTACAAGAGAGATATTGCTTCTTCTTAACACTGCTAAAAATTGCTCTCAGCTTGGATGCTGATAACCATGGTTTTGGCCTCTATTTATAAAGCCATTCCACCCTTTGCATCATATGCAACTTCAATTTCTAGCTAGTGCTTTCAATGCTTTCGGTGGAAAGCTTCATCTTTTCATCATGATGTTTTTTTGCTTTGTGGCAAGAAAAGCAAAAGCAAAAGCAAAAGGCCACTCAAAAAAGGCAAAGCACATACTTTTTTTTGACAATTCTTCATCTTAGCTTGCATTTTGCAACCTTCAACCTCTATAAATATTGACCAAGCCTAAGCAATGCTTAAACTTGTCAATCAGCAAGTTTTGTCATCATGTCTCGGTTTCATTGTGGCTATCTTCTGAACTTAACAGTACTATTATTTATACTTTATCTGAAAAAATAAAGTCTAACATCAATGTGTTTTGTCCTTTCATAATAGACTGGGTTTTTGACCAGATGAATAGCGCTTTGACTATCACAATGTACAACTGGTACATGTTGATTAACCCAAAACTATCCAAAAGACTGTGCACTCAAATGCTCTCTTTAACAGCCTCAGTCAACGCTATATACTCAGCTTCAGTAGTTGATAATGCCACTATAGATTGCAATGTCACCTTCCAGCTAATAGTGCATCCAAAAACTATAAAGATATAACCGTCAATGATCTCCTTTATCCAAGTCACCTGCATAATCAGAATCTACATATCCCACAACTCCACGGTTCTTCTGACCTTTAAACACCAAACAGAATATCAATGGAACCTCTTAGGTACAGCATAATCCATTTCACGGCTTCCCAATGTGTCTTTCCGGTTTGCTCATAAATCTGCTTCAACACTTCCTCATGTGACATATCCGTCTAGTGCATACCATGACATACATGAGACTGCCAACCGCACTAGAAGAAGGTATATGAGACATGTGCTCCACCTCCTCCTTAGTTCTGAACATTCCTTCAAAGATAACTTAAAATGTGCAGCTAATGGAGTGCCAACTGGTTTGGACTAATCCATATTGAAGCGTAGTACTTTTATAATGTAATTTTGTTGCGTCAAGCACAACCTGCCACAATGTCGCTCCCTATGAATCTCCATTCCAAGAATCTTTCTTGCCGCACCCAAGTCTTTCATCTCGAACTCTTTTCCTAATTGAGTTTTCAACATGCTAATTTCAGCCTTGTTAAGCTGCAATTAGCATTTCATCTACATACAGTAATAGATAAATCCGTGAACCATCTGAAGCTCCTTAGAGTATATGCATCAAACCTTTTGTACCACTGTCTGGATTGCTTCAAGCCATACAATGACTTTTTCAACAGGCAAACATAGTCCTTCTTATCAGGAACTATGAACCCCTGGCTAACTCATGTAGATCTACTCCTCTAGCTCACCATGTAAGAACGTCATCTTCACGTCAAGTTGTTCTGGATCTAAGTCAAACATACTCACAATAGCTAATAAGATTCAAATAGAGCTATGTTTCACCACATGAGAGAAAACTTCATGGAAGTCAACACCCTTTTTTTAAGTATAACCCTTTGCTACTATTCTCGCCTTGAACCCTGGAGGCTCAATGCTAGGGATTCCTTCTTTCCTTTTGTAGACCCATTTACAGCCAACTACTCTTTTCCCTTTGGAAGTTATACCAGCTTCCATGTCTATTTTCTGAAGATTCAATTTCCTCATTCATTGTTATTAGCCATTGCTTCAACTCCTTACTTTCTCCTGCATCACCATAGGTACACAGTTAATCTCCAACTGCACCCTCTGCCATAGCCAAGCCAAAGGCTATAGGATCTACATGACTGCATCTAATGAGTCAAGTGCACATGCTAAATCCAGATATCTTTTTGGTTTCTAAATTTCTCGCCTTTATCTCCAGTAGCAATACTATATGGTTCTGTTTCTCTAATCTGTTCAGCCACATCCTCATAATCAGGTTCATCTTGTTGTTCTACTTCAGGTTGAGCAAACCCTGAAGTACTTGGCTGATCTTCTTGCTTTACCTTCCCAGTCAATCTCTAGCTCCACCTGCTTCTTAGCACCATGATTTGTTTCTCTCATCTAAGTTTGACTCTTTCTTCTGACTTAGAATTGCCGCCTTATCAAAAGTGACATCTCTCCTGATAATGATTTTGGGTGAACTTGGCTTTTCTATACACCACTGCAGCCTTTCACCCTTCGTGTATACCCTAGAAATATACACCTTCTTGCCCTCGCCTCAAGTTTACCATCACTCACATGGGCATATGCAGGATAACCAAATATCTTCAAATTAGAATAGTTCATGGGTCAACAGACCATACCTCTTGAGGAATCTTCAGATCAATAGTAGTTGATGGAGATCTGTTTACCAGGTATACAATTGTCCTGACCATCTAGCCCAAAATGATTTTGGGAAGTGCAGTATTAATTCGCGTATATCTTGCATGCTCAGAAGTGTTTTGTTCATCCGTTCTGCAACTTTATTTTGTTGTGGTGTTCTTGGTACAGGATGATGCCTTACTATACCAACATTTCTCAGAACTCCACAAATTCTTTGCTACAAAATTCTCTACCATTGTCAGTTCTAGTCTCTTACTGATTCCAATTTGCTTCTTGTCCATGGCCTTTCATTGCTTGAATTTGTTGAACACTTCTTCCTTTTTCTTAGGAAATAAATCCAGACTTTCCTGGAATAATAACCTATAAGAGTAAGAAAATAGCGAGCTCCACCTAAGGAATTAATGGGGGCTGGACCCCAAACATCCGAATGGACATACTCCAATATCCCCTTCCTTGTAGTGTTTGCCAAAACTGAACTTCACCCGTTTATGCTTTCCAAACACACGGTTTTCACAGAAACCTAGTTTGCAATTCTTCAAGCCTTTTAGCAAGTCTCTCCAGCAAGTATGGTCATTCCTTTCTCACTCATATGACCAAGCCGCATGTGCGACAATCATGTAGCATCATCATTTCTTTTAGAAGATAGAACAGGCGCAGTTCCATCGATTGTGCTTCCGCAATATATAGATTCCGCACTGCTTTCCTTTCAATACCACCATCGAGCCTTTGAATACCGTCAAGAAGCCACGCTTTCCAGTGAACGTGTACCCTTGATTATCTAGGGCACTCAACAAGATCAGGTTTCTCTGTAATTCCGGTACATGTCATGCTTGAAACATCCTTTAGTACCATCATCCAAATTGACTTGCACATCTCCTTCACCAGCATTAGAATAATTTTGTTATATCTCCCAATCTAACTCCCTTCCCCTTTTTATAGGATGAGAAAAAGCTTCGATTAGGTGTCATGTGAAAAGATGCGCTGAGTCAGGATCCACTCATTTTCCGTGTCACCTGTGAATACTGTCAAGGCAGAACAGGTATCACATCACTATCATCAGAACTTTCAATTGTTATGTTGGGAATCTCTTGATTTCTCTTTTCTCTCTAGGCAGTTCTTCTGATATGTCCCGTCTGGTAACAATGCAAGCACTTTACATATTTGTACTTTTTAGACTTCGATCTTCTCTTGCTCTTGCTTCCATATCCTCTTTCTTGATTGCGCCTCTCGTCATGAACAACCCATTTGCAGGACCTTTGGCATTGGATTCGGATACTAACTTTTGATATTCCTTTATCATCAATGATTCTTTGACATTTCAGAATGGATTTACCATAAAGTATAGTATCACAGAAATTATCATAAGCAGAGGTAGTGAAGTCAGCAAGATCATAGCTTGGTCAACATTTTCAACTTTAATTCCAGCTCTAACATTTGAGATCATCTGGTTAAATCGTCTATATCCTCTTGTATTGATTTTCCTCCTGAATATTTGAACGTATACAATCTCTTCCTCTGACAAAGGTTGTTGGACAAGGTCTTTACGGAATATTTCTCTTCCAATACCTTCCATAGTGAATTAACAGTTTCTTCTTCCATGACTTCTCGTAGAATATTGTCCGTAAGACTCAACTGTATTGTATTCAGTGCTTTGGTCATCATCTCCTCCTTTTTGTCATCAGGTATTGACTCCAGCAATTTTCTTTGGCCCAACGCCTTTGCAAGACCTTTCCTGATTTAGCAATGCCTGCACTTTCAGCTTCCATAGCCTGAAGTCGTTGGACCCGTCAAATTTCTCCACTTCAAATTTTGGCATCGATATCTTGGATTTTAGCCAAAACCTTATACTAGTAATCATATATTGGAATAGTGCAAATCAACTAAATCATGTACCAAGAAGGTTCCTAGGAAAGAGAGTGAGTCACAATGGATACGTTTAAATACCAAGTCTTTCCTTAGCCAGAACCTTTCCAAATGCACTCTCAGGTATCACAGTCTTCCAGCAATAGCAACCAAAGGATGATCCTCAAGTACTAAGGAGAAATTCTTTTTCTGGTGGAAGATCAGACTACTCAACCACAGCATACTAAGAATAAATCCCACTAAACCAAAGCTCTGATACCACTTGTTAGTAATATCAGAGTTGGGTACACCCTAAGTGTAATAAACATTTTATGGATGTGAGCGGAAGCGCGCCCAAATTTGTGGAGAGTAACGGATAAAATAAATCACGTGAATTGTATTTCGTGGTGGGACCCACTTTTCACTATTCACACCAACAAGAATAAATTGAGAGAATTGGACACGAAATTTTAACATGGAAAATCCTCTAGTAATTTTGAGGGAAAAACCATGGGTCAAACTCCGAAAATTATTCTACTATATTTAAAGAGTAATTACAATATAGTGTATTCCAGTGAGACTCTTCTACTACAATTTGTAGTATTCCAGAGATCTATAGAATATATCCAAAACTCCAGTGTATACTCACACTACACTCTTGGAATTTTCTTATACACACTCTCTATTTTTCTCTGGAAGGAATATTTCTTCTTCCTAACACTCCTGAAAAATTGCTCTTAGTTTGGATGCTGATCACTGTGGTTCTGACCTCTGTTTATAGAGCCATTCTATCCTTTGCATTAGATGCAACTTCAATCTCTAGCTAGTGCTTTCAATGCTTTCGGCGGAAAGCTTCATCTTTTCATCATGATTTTTTTTCTTATTTGTGGCAAACAGAAAAACAAACGCAAAAGCAAGCCACTCAAAAAAGGCAAGCCACATATTTTTTTTCTGACATTATCACCATCATTATTCACTTTGGTTGGTGTTGGTGGAGAACGCATATCCCACAAGAACCTTACTCCATTCTGCTGAAGTGCCAGTGCTATCTCTCTAGTTTGAGATGGACAAAAGCTTCCATTGCTCCCAAAACATAAAAAGACAACAGAAGGAGGTGGCTCACCTAGCCATTTCAATATTTTGTCATGCTAACTTGATCCAAATTTGGGTTATGCTTACCTTTGAGGTCAATCAAAGGACCAACAACATAGATAGGAGGAGTTTTGCCATCAAATAATGCATCAATTGCATACTGCTCCAACTCTAAAAAAGTATTAACAATAATCCCTTTGGTATTTTTCAACCTCTAAGCAAACTTGTAATAGGCCACATATCCACCATCTCTGTTAAATGCAAAATTAGGTAAAACCCTTGAAGGAACTCAAATGGAGATACCTGGAATCAAAAATCAGGATCAGAATAACTAAAAACATCACCTCTGACATTTCTAAAGGGAAAACGTAAGTCCCAAAAAGCTCACATTTGATGTCAAATCCAAATATGAAGGGATACCAATTCCTTCCACGTCAACCATGGGAACACAAAAGAAATCTAGGACCAAGCTAACTACTAAACTGGAATATGATGTGAATGAGATGTTTTGCATAGTTCTTTTGAAATGGGGTTTTAGGCTCTACATGAAGGTCCACATATAGCATGTTGGCAATTCCATTAGCTCATGTAGAGGTGGTTCTACTTCAAGAAGATCAACGAGCTTGATTTGAGGTTGTGAGGCTAAAACTAATTTGATGTATGAATCTACAGAGGTAGTGGATGGGGTCTTGGTGCAAAGTGTTAATGCAGGGAGCCAACAGGAGGAAATACAACCAATGTGTTAAGTGAGTATACCATAACACCAGGAGCAGATGCCATATCTTAACCCAAAATCTTAAGACAATGAGTGATGGTTCCTCCCACATTATATGATACCAGATCCACACAATCACATAATATTTTCTTCAGAAAACAAAACTAAAGCTACACTAAGAGAGAGGTGTTTTCTTAAATATTGGAATGTATTTTTTATTCAACTCATGATGATGGTAACATGCATATAAAACATGGCCTTTTATAGGCTTCAAGACATAAAATGACAAATAAAAAAAGCAACTACAAAGTCAATACAAACATGGGTAGTAATAAATGTGTTGTTGCTCAAAGTCCACAAGAGTGTAAACTTATTAAATGCTCTTGGACTTTATCACTTGCTTTGTGAGCTATGAGTATGCTTAGTTTAATTGCTTACATTGCCTCGCTTAAACCAAGCATTTAAAATTGATCATTTCAAGCATTTTCTTCAACTTCAGAATAACTCATTCTTCAAAGACTTTATAAAATCTGCAACTTGTTCTTCAATATGATAATAATCAATCAACGCTTCTTTCTCAGCAATCAGTTCTCAAATCTTGTGGAATCGAATATCAATATGCTTGGATCTCCCATGAAACACTATATTTTTGCAAAGTACAATCAGACTTATTGTCGCAAAATATTGTTGAGTGTTTCTTCTGCTTCAATGCTTCAAGAATTCTTCTTAGCCATATTGCTTGTGTAGCACTGGTTGCAATGTATTCTGCTTCAGTGTGGAGAGTGCAACAACTGGTTATTTCTTTGAAGACCAAGATCCTGCGCAGACCCAAGATGAAAAACATATCCTAAAATACTTTTCCTTGTTTATTTCTATGTCGCCTGCCTAATCACTATCTGTATATGAACAAACCTCACATCATTAGCATCACCATAAAAAAATTCCATCAGTCATGTTATCTTTGATATACGAAGAACTCTTTTAACTGCTTGTAAATGAAGGTGCGTGGCTCCTCCATGAACCTACTCATAAACCAACTCCAAAAACTATGTTTGGTCTTTCAAGTCAAATATCTCAAGCTTCCAATTAAAATCTTGTAGTAGGTAAGATCCATAGCTTTTCCTTGATCTTCCCTTATCAATTTCAGGTTCTCTTCAACTAGAGTGGAGACTAACTTTGAATTCTCCATTTGAAACTTCTTCAAAATATCATTAGCATACTTCTTTTGAGAAATGAAAATGTCATGATCTTGTTGAACAACCAAATGCCTACAAAGTAAGACATTAGACCCAAATCTGTCATTTCAAAATGTTTCACCATGGCCTCCCTGAATTTTGCAATCATCTTCAAGTTATTTCAGTGAAAATCAAATCATCAACATAAAGGCATACAATGAGCATATCACCAGACTCAACAGATTTAATGTACAAAGTGTGTTCAAATGGGCATCTTTGAAAACCATTCTCAATGAAATAAGAATCAATCTTGTTGTACCATGCTCTTGGTGCCTTTTTCAAACCATATAATGCCTTATTCAATCTGTATACTTTGTCTTCTTCTCCAGAGATCACATAACCTTAGGTTGCTCAACATATACTTCTTCCTCCAACGTACCATTCAAAAAAGCAAACTTGACATCCATTTGATATATCTTCCACTTATTTTGAGCAGAAAGTGAAATAATCATCTAAATTGTATCAAGTCTAGCAACAGGAGCAAATACCTCAAAGTAATCAATACCTGATTTTTGCTTGTATCCCTTTGTAACCAATCTTGCTTTGAACCAATCAATCTCACCATTTGGCTTATACTTTGTCTTGTATACCCATTTTACTCCTATTAGCTTCTTATCTCAGGCAAATCTGTTATTAACCATGTATCATTTTTCTCAATTGCAAAGATCTCTTCATCTATAGCTTTTCTCCATTTCTTATTAGCGGAAGCTTCTTCAAAACTTATTGGTTCATAATCTACAAATAAAGCAAAATTGATAATCTCTTCATTAGATGGATTATTATCATTGCTCACAACATAGTCCAAGTCTTCCTGGTAATTGACGATTCCTTTGAGGTCAACTTGATGATTCTGGTTAAGCTGATATGCCTACCTTCCATCTTCTTCTTCTTCTTCAAATTATCAAAATCACCACGGGCTCACTCTGAGTTTTGGAAGACCAATCCTATATTGCTTCTTCATCAAAAGTCACATCTTCATTGATGATCACCTTCTTTATATTCTGGATTATACAATTTATATACCTTAGAGTTCATGTTGTAACCAATGAAAATACATTTCTCACCTTTGTTATCCAATTTCTTCCTTACTGATCTAGTATATGGGCATATGCAATACACCCAAATACTCTGAGGTGATGAATTAAAGCCTTCGCACTCCAAGCTTCTTCAGGGGCCTTATTATGAACATTCCTTGTTGGGCACCTGGAAATATACACAGTAGTAGCAAGCCTTCTGCCCAAAATCTTTTGGCAGTTGTTTGAATCGCAATATGCATCTCACCATATCCATGATTGTCCTCTTCTTCCTTCAGCGACTCCATTTTGTTAGGGAGTGTATCTGGTTGTCAACTAATGTTGAATCCCATGCTACTCAAAGAAACTGTACATGCAAGATATTCCTATCCTCTGTATTTCTTAGAATCTTGATTTTGTAGCCACTTTGATTCTCCACAAATGCCTTGAATGATTTGAAAACATCACATGCTTCTGATTTTTGCTTCAAAAAATACACCCAAGTCTTTCTGCTAAAGTCATCAATAAAAGCAATGAAAAATATCTGCTTCCACTATGTGATGGAACATCAATGGTGCATAGATCTGAATGCACAATCTCCAACAACCTTTTTGCTCTCCAAGATTTTCCAACAGGAAATGATTCTCTGTGTTTCTTTTGATAAGTCTCACAAATACAATTAGGAATTTGAACAACTGGCAAACCAAAAACAAGTTTTTTCATTGACAAGTAATTTAATCCACAAAAATGATAATGTCCAAAACACATGTGCCATAACTAGTTATCATTAGATATCATTGAACTCAAGTAAGAAAATTTTTCATTTTAGATTTGTAATGGGAAAAGTCTATTTTGAGTCATTTTTACCTTGACTATAAATCTTTCATTCTTGTCAAATAATGTGCAATATCCTTGATAAATTTGAATGTTATAGCCTTTCTTTGACAACTGTCCCAAACTCAACAAATTGTGATAAAGACTAGGAGCATAAAACACATCAAAAATGAAATTGTGAGAACCATCTTTCAAGTCTTATTTTTATTCTGACCTTTTTCCAAAATCGAAATATTTGATTTGTTGTCAAATTCCATAGATGATTTTACAGTTTCATCTAGTGAAGAAAATAACTCATTTTTCCCACACATATGATTGCTACAACCAGTATCTAAATACCATATATTTTCTTCCACATCAAAAAAATTATTTGCCAAAAATAGACTTTGTGGATTAGAATTCCATCAAGTATCTTGACACTAATTTTCGACAACATTTACTTGAGTATTGTTGCTTTGATTCATTGGTCTAAATTTGCAATCTAAGCTATGCCCAAACTTTTTAGTGAAAATAATTAAAGTTTGTTCTTTCTTGATAAAAATTGCCTCTTCCTCTTGCTCTATAGCTGGCCCAAAATTATTTTCTCATCTTTCTTAATTGTGTGTTCTGAAATTATTACCTCTTCCTTGATTGTAATTAGTGTCATGACCTCTTCCTCTGAAATTTCCTCTGCTTTGCCTCTAAAGTTTCCTTTGCCTTGGCCATAACCTCTTTCTTCTCCTTCATGGCTTGATTCAGCAATCTTTTTAAATTCCTGATTTTCTTCTCCAAGATTCTACTAACATGACTTTCTATGTTTCCCTATAATTCTGCAATTGTCATTCTATCTATGTTGTGTGACTCAATTATTGTAGTCATCACATGATCAAATTTGATTGGCATAGTGTGGAGGATTTTCTCAATGATAAACGGCGTTCGCCGTATATTTAACTTCTAAACCTTAGGTTTTTGCATGGGTTTTTGATGTGTTATTGAGGAAATTAATAGTGTTTTATGAATTGAACCTCAATGCACGATTTTGAGAAATCAATATCAATTGCTCCATTTTTCTTTTGTGAATAGTTAAATCTTGTTACCATTAACTTGTCTGCAGTTAGGTTTTTGTGCAGGAGCATTACATTGAGTGCAAGTATCAAGGGCAGGAGCTGGAATTGAAAGAAGCAAAAGCCTACTATTCGGTGAGCGCAAGCGTCAGAGAGCAGATAATTCATCTTGAAGGCAGCCTGCTTGGTGGGCGCAGCGCTCCGCCTGTGATAACTTGATTTTTTGTTGCCGTTTTATTTGGGCCAATCTCCCCTTGGAGGGAAAAGAACGAAAAGCAGAGGAAGGGACGGAGGCGGCATCTAGGTTTAGTTTTAGGAAGATTAGAACTCTCTCTCTCTCTCCCCCCACTCTCTCTCTAGGTTTTGGGAGTTCTCAATCTTTGTTTTGGCTCCGTTTGGGATTGTAATTTACAGCTTTCTTTCAATAACTGTTGTGAAACTCCCATTGGAGGAGAATCTCTTTACCGTGTGTAAGGATAACTGAAGATTGAGTTTGTTCTTGAGGTTCCTAATTTTAATTGCAATTCATGGTTAGTTTTTCCTCCCGTTTACTTTCTCTTTTGATATCAATTGTGAAGATTTTTGTGATTGTATTTTTAAGAGTTGTTTGGTTGTGCATTCGTTTGCATGCATAATCTAAATACCATTGGGATATTGAGTCGATTTTAATTACATCCAATTTGTTAGGGATTGAAATTAACTCAAATAGGAATTAGGTTGCTATAATTGGTAATCAACTGGCATAGGTTCATAGAATCATGATCGTGAATTACTAGTTCATATGTTAGCCAAACCCTTAGTGGAAGTGCAATTGTATAACCTAAGTAGAATTGCATCATTATTGTGTGATAACATAACTAATGAAAGTAACCACCACCGTGAATTTATCTTTGAACCGATGATTGAACAATTCTTGATCTGAAGGACTCCTTGTAGAGGTAATTCTCTCATATAATTTTCTCATTATAATTTCTTAATTTAATTTAGTTGCTATAATTTCTAAAACCCCCAAATCTCTTGAATCAATTAGAACACTTTCTTGTGACGACCTGAGTTGTGCCCTCTACTACATTTCTGGTGCAACTTAGCACTTTATAAATTTTTAATTTGTTGCGGGCAGCGACACTCGCATCAAATTTTGCCGTTGCGGGGAAGTGGTGCTATTGATTCTTTTTCTTGTTTTTGATTGATTTTTTTTATTTATTTTCATTTTTATTTTTTTATTTATTTTTTTTCTTCTATTTTATCAGGTTGTGCTTCTCCTTAAAAAAAAAAATTCAATTTTGTTTAGTTTAAATTTTATTCTTCTTTTCTTTGTTCCTGTTGTATTTGGTTGCTACTATAATTTAATTTTATGACCCGCTCCCTTCCTAATTTTCCCATACTACCGATTAATCCTAGATTGAGAAAACTCCAAACGCTTAGGAAGGTCAGGAGAGAATTAATTTATCAAGCAACCCCTTTTCTTCTGATATAACTAGGGAATTTGATAATTCTTTTTATTTTTGAACTTTCTAATCCCACTGCTAGTGTTTCAGGAAATATGGCTGACAATAGAGGACTTTGAAGGAGCTCACTGCCCAAGACTGAACTACCAACCTCTAGGGATCATTTACCCTGACCAAGGAGGTGACTTTGAGCTGAATCAGGACTCCTGCACCACTTGCCTAAATTCCATGGGCTATCTGGGAAGACCCACACAAATATCTCAAGCGTTCCATGTTATTTGTGTGACAATGAAGCCTCAAGGGGTAACAGAGGACCAAATCAAGCTAAGGGCCTTCCCTTTTCCCTTGAAGGAGCTGCCAAGGATTGGTTCTTCTACATCCCCCATGGAACGGTGCAGCTGGGCTAGCATGAAGCACATATTTTTGGAGAAATTCTTCCCAGCTTCCAGGCCCTGCCATCAGGAAAGATATTTGTGGCATTCGGCAACTGAGGGTGAATCTCTCTATGAGTATTGGGAGAGGTTCAAGAGGTTGTGTGCAGCTGCCGGCATTACTTCAAGAGCTTCTCATTCAGTATTTCTATGAGGGATTGCTAGTTATGGAGAGGAGCATGATTGATGCTTCCAGTTGGGGTGCTTTAGTTAACAAGACTCTGCTCCAGACTTTTGATTGAAAACATGGCAGAACTCGCGTTGGGTCAGAGCTGGTAGTAGTATTCATCATGTGGGTGAAGCCTCTTCAGTTTGAGAATAGTAGGGTAGAGAAGAAATTGGATGAGCTGAGAATTTTTGAAACATATGGCCTTGAATCAGGTTAGGCAGGTTCCTTCACCTAGTAGCTTGTGGTATTTGTTCTTGTAATACCCATACTACTGATGTATGTCCACTAATAGGAGGACCCACCTTAGTTGCTGCTAGCAATGTGTTCCCTGGAAGACCTCAAATTAGGAATAACCAGGGGGTATGACCCTTACAGCACATATAACCCTGGTTGGAGAGATCACCCTAATCTGAGGTGGAACTTATCATAGCAGGAGCAAAAATATGTTCCACCCCAAAAATAGCAGAGCTACCCTCATGTCTACCAACAACCACCGCTCCACGACTACCTGCCCTCAGAGCCTCAGCACTCCTGCCCCTCTTGCCCCTTCAGATGTACCATGGCAGGAGATGATGAAAATGATGATTGAAACACAGAGGAACAGGAACAAGCCATGCAAGAGATGAGAAATGCAATTGTGAGGCTAGAGAGTTCCCAATCCCAGCGGGGAGTGCATCCACCTTTCCTTCTTAGACAGTTCCCAACCCCAAGGGAACGTTTCTGCTATTACTCAGGTCTGGCTTTACCAGAGGTTGTTGGTCCTTCAAGCAGGTTGTGCTGAAAGTCAGGAGGATGGGATAGTTCAGCAGGAGGTGCAGCAAGATAAGCCTACCCAAGAAGCAAGCAAAAGAGCAAGTAGAAAGACCCATTCCATTGCCCTTCCCAGGCGGTTGCAAGACCCAAGAGGTCTAATGAATTGGAGTTGGAGAAGGACCTCTTGGAGACTTTTAGGAAGGTAGAAGTAAATATCCCTCTGTTGGATGCAATTAGGCAGATCTCCAAGTATGCCAAATTTTTGAAAGATCTATGCACCAACAAAAGGAGACTAGGGCGGTGAGAAAAAGAAGGTGACTATGGGAGTGAATGCTTCCTCCCTCATCAAGCCTAGCAACCTACCACCCAAGTGTAAGATCCTTATTCAATGTTCCCTGTACCATTGGGAACCTGCAAATCAAGCAAGCCATGGCTGATCTGAAGCTTGGCATTAATGTTATGCCAAAATCACTCTACATATCCTTACACTTTGGGGAACTTAAGCCCACGGGTTGATCCATCCAACCGCCGCCATCAGAAGGCCAAAGGGGGTATTGGAAGATGTCTTGGTAAAGGTAAATGATTTAATATTCCCTGCGATTTTTATGTGCTTGAGATGGAGAATGACACTGATGCCAACCAGCATACATTAATTTTGGGTAGACCCTTTTTGAACTCCAGAACCAAAATTGATGTTTATGTTGGTACATTATCCATGGAGTGTGGGGACTTGACACCTAATTTTGTTTGTCTGATGCCATGAAATTCCCTCTTGAGGACCACTCTGTGTTTGGCATTGATGTCATTGACTCCCTAGTAGAAGATACATATAATACTTTACTTGGTAAGGATGCACAATCACCCTTCCCTATTTTTTCTTCTCCTATGGAATATGATGAATCTGTTGTGGTAGAGTTTTCCAAGCTTTTATCCAGGTTACACCAGCAGTCAGTTTGCCAAGTGCTCCATGACCAGCCCATGTTGGGTACGAAGCCCTGAGGGCAGTGGATTTTCCTATGAGCCAGGCAAAATTGATGGTGGAGGCCAAAGTCTAGATGGAAGGGACCATTCTTGGTCAACCATGTGCATCCTGATGGTGCAATTGAGTTAGAAAACTCTAGGGTGGTCGTGCACCATTGATAAGCATCGGATGTACCTCCATGAGGCCCAGATTAAGCATAGTTATTAAATTCGACCTGAGAGACCCAGGGACCGGGTCCTGGGTCGTGGGTTAACCAGTGTCATACTGGTCAACCGGTTGAACCATCTATAATTAAATCAATTTCTAAAAAGAATTTATTAAGCAGAATGATAATATATATATTATTCTTTGCATGTATTATACCAAAGACAAAGCTTGGCTTAGTGGAAAGTGGGCGCTTACACAATGGCACGAGTTCGAGACTTGCTTGGAGCGTTTTGGAAACATTCCAAGACTTAGCTTTCAAAGGAAAGGCAGAAAGCAGCAAGGCAAGGAAAGGCGCGGTCAAAGGCTTGGCGGTCAGTGGCGCTAAAGGTGGTTGGAACGGTTCAATGGCCGGTTCAACATAAAATCCGATGGTTTTTATTTTGACCAAGTTTGACGGGTCCCATGCGAGCGGTCATTAATGAATGAAGGACCAGTGATTCTTCGAAGCGGGTTGGGTAGGTTTTTATAACTATGGATCTATGGGCTCAGTTGGCATACCTTTGGGTTGAAGCTGCACACCCTCCATGAGGGTCCTGACCATCCAACTTAGGACGTTAAAGCAAAGTGCTAGTGGGAGACAACCCATTTTTTTCCTTACCCTTCCTTTTCATTTTTCGCATTTTATTTATTTTAGTTTTGCATTTTGCATCAAATTTATTTTTGTTTGTATTTTACACCATTCCTTTGGCACCCTAAAGGTCACATGCATAGGCTCACACCACATGCACTTTATTGACATGCTTGGCATTGACTTTATTTGTATTGCATGCTTGGTGGATTCACTGTGTTGTTTGGATTGAGTACATACACTTTTACCTTAGATGTTGAGCCTCTTTGATTGGACTATCATATGTCATGTTTATTTATTCATGTGTGCTTCCTTCTTTGGATTTGCATTCTAAAACTTGCTTAGGGTCTTGTTTGAAAATATGTTTTTCATGTGCATGTTTGAATATGATTGAGGCATTTTTCTTGTTTTTAGCCACCTGCCCATATAGCCAACATTTGCATGTTACCATTGTTTAGCCCCTTTAAGCCTTATTGTTCATTCTTTTGTTTTAGCACATCCTTAGTCAAAAGTGAAAAACCATGAAAAACCCGAACCTTTTAGGCTTGAGAGAGCATTTGTGTAAATTCTTATATGTGCTTGAGCATAAGTGTGGGGGAGAGCATGAGGATATGCCCCAATTTAAGTGTGAGGGAAGAACAATGTGTACTCAAAATTCAGTAAGTGGCATACCAAGAAAATAAAAAAAATATTCTGAAAGAGTTTGGTTGAAGGTGTGCCACATTGCAAAAGATAGGTTTGTAACTGTTAAGATGGACAAGGTGTACCCTTAGACACTTGTGCTCTTGGTGTATGCATTTGCTCTCCTTTGACTAGAGGCTTAGCTCCACTGACCTTTATATTCTCTCACCTTCACCTAAACCCCATCACAACTAAAAACAAGTCCTCTTGATTCAATATGTGTGTGTGTGTAACAAATGGAGAATGAGACCCTTGACAAGCCTATGGTAATGCATTTTCATTTGAGGTGATTTGAGTGTACATCTTATCCTAAAACACTTGAGTGAATAAGTGACAAACACTAACTTTGGGAGGATTTTTGTACTTGATTCATTCATCATGCATGTGGATTCCATCTTGTGTGCTATGTTCTCGTTTATGCCTTGCTTGTTGAGATCCTCTTTGATTGTTGGTGTAAAAGGTCATTGCTTATATCTCTAGGTCCATTGGATTGGTGTATTGTTATTTTCCATGCATCATGCATTTTTAGAGTTAGGAGTCCAGTCACTTTGCCGCATCCATCTGAGTCTCTTGCATGAGGACATGCAATTGTTTAATTGTGGGAGTTTGATAAACGGCGTTCACGCCGTATATTAAC
The DNA here is from genome assembly GCA_030441495.1 of Dalbergia oliveri. Classification (NCBI taxonomy): domain Eukaryota; kingdom Viridiplantae; phylum Streptophyta; class Magnoliopsida; order Fabales; family Fabaceae; genus Dalbergia; species Dalbergia oliveri. The sequence continues at coordinate 12,440,047 of JAMLFY010000014.1, read as the reverse complement.
TTCTAAACCTTAGGTTTTTGCATGGGTTTTTGATGTGTTATTGAGGAAATTAATAGTGTTTTATGAATTGAACCTCAATGCACGATTTTGAGAAATCAATGTCAATTGCTCCATTTTTCTTTTGTGAATAGTTAAATCTTGTTACCATTAACTTGTCTTCAGATGAGTTAGGTTTTTGTGCACAGGAGCATTACATTGAGTGCAAGCATCAAGGCAGGAGCTGGAATTGAAAGAAGCAAAAGCCCACCATTCGGGTGAGTTTAGGCGTCGCAGAGCAGAGTAATTCATCTTGAAGGGCGGCTGTTCTGGGGCAAGCGCGCTATGCGATAATTTAATTTTTTGTTGTTGTTTTATTTGGGCCAATCTTGGGGCCCCTTGGAGGGAAAAGAACGAAAAAACGCAGAGGAAGGACAGTAGGCGGCATTTAGGTTTAGTTTTAGGAAGATTAGAACTCTCTCTCTCTCTGCTCTCTCTCTCTTTCTCCTCACTCTCTCTCTAGGTTTTGGGAGTTCCCAATCTTTGTTTTGGCTCCCGTTTGAGATTGTAATTTACAGCTTTCTTTCAATAACTGTTGTGAAACTCCCCCTATGGAGGAGTAATCTCTTTACCGTGTGCAAGGATCTGAAGATTGAGTTTGTTCTTGAGGTTCCCAATTTTAATTGCAATTCATGGTTAGTTTTTCCTCCCGTTTACTTTCTCTTTTGATATCAATTGTGAAGATTTTTGTGATTGTATTTTTAAGAGTTGTTTGGTTGTGCATTCGTTTGCATGCATAATCTAAATACCATTGGGATATTGAGTCGATTGATTTAATTACATCCAATTGGTTAGGGATTGAAATTAACTCAAATAGGAATTAGGTTGCTGTAATTGGTAATTAAACTGGCATAGGTTCATAGAATCACGATCGTGAATTACTAATTCATATGTTAGCCAAACCCTTAGTGGAAGTGCGATTGTATAACTACTAAGTAGAATTGCATCATTGTTGTGTGATAACATAACTAATGAAAGTAACCACGTCGTGAATTTATCTTTAACGATGATTGAACAATTCTTGATCTGAAGGACTCCTTGTATAGGTAATTCTCTCATATAATTTTCTCATTATAATTTCTTAATTTAATTTAGTTGCTATAATTTCTAAAACCCCCAAATCTCTTGAATCAATTAGAACACTTCCTTGTGAGACGACCTCAGTTGTGCCCTCTACTACATTTATGGTGCAACTTAGCACTTTATAAATTTTTAATTTGTTGCGGCGACACTCGCATCACTCAACCACCTTGCCTCCTTCTATATTTTCTCTATATACTCCAATCTTATTGACAAGATCAGTGACACAAGAAAAATATTGTTCAACGTTTCTAAGCTGAATATTTTATACCTTTCACATTCTCTATACAAAGGTTGCAGTTTGGATTTTTGCGCCTTCTCTACACCTTTGTAAAACAACTTTAGAATATCCCATGCTTCTTTGGTAGTTTTGGCATTTGAAATTTTGCCAAACATTGAACAATCCACTTCTTGATGGATTTGTGGCAGTGCCAATTGGTCTCTTCTTTGAGTTGCTTGATTTGCTCCTTCTTGAATACCTGGTTCAATAAAGCTCCAAATATTATGAGCTTTTAAATGGGTGCACATTAAAATTTTCCAATAATAATAATCAAGTTTCCCATCTAATTTGGATCAAACCAAACAATGTTGTAATTGTTTGCCATCCTAACTCTTAGAAAAATTAATTATATGAGACTACTCTCGTTTTCACAAACTCTTTAAAATTTGGTGCTGGATTTAACCAACTCTAATACTAATATGATATTGAGATCACGTAATCACACAATATTTTCTTTCAAAAAACAAAACCAAAGCTACACTAACCGAGTGGAGGTGTTTTCTTAAACATTGGAATATATTTTTTATTCAACTCTTGATTATGGTCACATGCATATAACACATAGCCTTTTATACGCTTCAAGACATAAAATGACAAAAAAACAAAGCAACTACAAAGTCAATACAAACATAGGTAGTAATAAATGTGATGTTGCTCAAAGTCCACAAGCGTGTAAACTTATTAAATGCTCTTGGACTTTATCACTTGCTTTGTGAGCTATGAGTAGGCTTGGTATAATTGTTACATTATATACTACTTCCTTAGTTTATTTTAAATGTTGAGTTTTGTCTCTCACACTTCACTTCAACACAAAGGACTGTGATTGCAAGGTGATTATCACGGTTGATTAGGAGCTTTGCAAGTGCAAGGGCTGAAGCTAAATGGCCAGTTCCCGGAGGAAGGAAGATCAGTTCTGCTTTCTTCTTCATCTCAGTCTGCCATTTTTCATCAGTTTTTGCTCAGTGTGGTGGGAAGGGGTTTCTTGTATATATGTTTCACTTTGACCTTGCTGTGGAAGTTTGTGAGTTTGACAACAGTTTAAGGCAACATCAGCTGGTTACCAAAAAGAAAATTATAATTAATTTTGAACGTCAATATACTATATTATCACATTACTGTGACAGTACCATTTATTAGCATTAAACAATCTGAATATATAGTCTATGTCAACTATGCCCGCGTGTTGGTTCACTCGGTTTGTTCTCGCCTCGCTGGAAATCTAGAATTAAAAATTGGTTTTGCTAATGAGGCATAGTTAAGGATGTTTAAGTAGAATGTTTTTAATAGCAATGTAAAATATTTAAGTTTTGAATAAATTGAATGCATTAATAATTTTAAAATTTTCTACTTTTAGCTCCTTAAAAATTGTTTTTGGGTTACTTGTCAGCCAAAAAAATAAAGATGCTGTCTCCACAAAAACTTTTATCAGGAAAGAGTTTAGCCGAATCTTTAAGGGTAGGTTTGATAATATTCTTTGAAAAGGTGCTCTCATCGATAAAAAATATAAGACAGTTTTTTGTTTAGTAAATCAATAAATAAAGGTGATTTTGAGAACACTGCATGGGTTTTTTTTATAATTGGCTTATACTTTCAGAAATTTAAAAAATTAATATAATTTTACTTTAATTAATAATAATAAATGCAGAAATTACATTGTTTAATATTTATATTTATTATCATTTTAGATATTTAAAATATATTTACCAAATACTGTTATTTTGACTTCTGATTGCTAAAAATAAATTTTATATTATTTAGTTAAATAATACCATTATAAGTTTTGGGGAGCCAAAAAACCCAGCAATTTTTCAGAATCACAGCAATACTGAACAAAGTAGCTCAAAGTGGAATTCTCACAAGGAACCAGGGGCGGAGCTTCATAGGGCCCCCCAACTTTTTTCAAAAAAATTATACATATATATATAAAGAAAATAAATTTAAATTTTGATGTAATGAAAATGGAAAAAACTTATATAATGCTATTCAATTATATCTTTCTATATGTATAATTTTTCAAGTAGTTGGTGTGTGAGTTAAATATGTATGATAAATAGGAAGTGTGATATGTTATCCCATATAGATTATGTCATTCTATATAAATAGGTTTTTTCAACTTAAATTCCATTAACTTATTTTTTAATTAAAAATAAAAAAATCACATCATAATTAAGCATTGTTTTAGTGTGTTTTTTAACATTAGATAAGCAATTATAAGAGCAGATTTAATATAGACAATGGATAATATATGGATTTATTAACTTTGTGTTCTACATACTTTGATTTTTAAGGATGCTTATAAAATTTTTCATATTATTAGATGTATTTTTGGGAATATAAGGTAAAAAGCAAATGTTTTTTTCATCTAAATCTAAAATGATTTTACATGTATATTTGGGTTAAAAAAAAAAGAATTTTCATTCTAAAATTCACTTTTAAGTGAAAACACATTTTTTTATTTTGTATTATAAGCCAAAATAAATTATTTTAGCATTTTAATGTTTTTATTAAAATAATCCTAAGTAGCAAATATTATAAAATATAGAAAATCATTTGATACCTTTTTTAGTAATTTATCATATAAAAAAATTCAAGTATAAATACATTCAATTATTGAAATAATTTTAATCTCACAATTAATTCAAATATGCATTAGTATTTATCATGTTAGTTATTTCCTATAAAATTTATATATAAATGTGAAATTAATATTAATTTAACTTAATTCTTATAATTTAATGAACATGTGAAACTCACCCTAAACTTTTTCTTCAAGCTCCGCTACTGCAAGTAACAATATTTTAGTACAATCATTGCAGCCACTGAGCTTAATACGTTGAAACAGTTGTGGGATACCAGCGTAATCATATTAGCACTCTATCAAAAAATATACGTTGATAGTAAGATTGATAAGTACACAAAATTCCAGGTGTTACTATGATATTTATTACATTCTTTGTTTTTATTTAAATGTTATTTTTTGAAGCTTTTTGCCTCAAATGGGACAATCCTCGGCCAAGGGACGGTCCTTCATGTGGCCCATGCAAGTTGGGATGATGAAATGGAAGCATTGAAGATGTTCTCAGTAATTCACCAGTTTTTAAGTGTTAAAATAATTTATTATTAATAACCGCAATAGTGATCTGCGCATCCAACTTAAAATGTTGATGTTGATATCTTGTTGACTTACAACGTAACACTATACATTAGTACTGTGTAATATATGTAATCGACTCTACTTATTAGAAGAAAACTTAATTGTTCATGATGTATGTTTTAAAAGTTTAGGATGTAAATTGTATACAATCTTAAAGTTTAGAGGAATAAAATATATTTAATTCATATTTAAATGTAATCTCTAGATAAATAAAAAAAGGAAAAAAGTTATCTAAAACGTAATTATACAAGCCATGCCTATATTCAAACCATTATGGGAAGAACCAGAATCATTCAAACCCTCAACAAAATTAATGCAATGAAAAAAAAAGCAGAACAGAAGAAAAAGAGCCCTCACAATTGCTCAAGTAATTTTACGATAGATATCTAGCCCTTCTTGCTGATGGAAATAATGGCTTACATGGGCTATAGATACTAAAAAGTTGGCGTCTTTATTCATTGATTCCAAGCATTAAGCTGCTTCATCTATGAAGCACAACGTAGTTATCAATTGCTGCCAATCATATTATCAATAAGGTGTCCAACAGAAACGAAAGAAGATCCACCGCTAAGCACTGCCTTCATAGCCATCTCCTTCATCTCTTGCACCTTACTGTGCACCATATCATCTCTGTCCATCAGCTGTTTAAGCCCTCTCTCTATCTCATCTGCCATCACAAGATCACTACCCCTTCTATAATCCAGTTTTAGCTCAAATGCCAATCCAAACTCCTTCACCATCCTAAAAGCATTGAGCTGCTGCTCTGCATAGATAGGCCATGTCAATATTGGCACCCCAAACCACAAGCTCTCCAAAATAGAGTTCCATCCACAATGAGACACAAACCCGCCAATGGCTTTGTGGGCCAGAACCTCCACTTGGGGTGCCCAGTTACATAGCATTCCTCTACCTTCCATCCATTCTAAGAACCCTTCTGGTAAGTTTTTCTCATCAGTGACTTTGGTAGGTGGAGAACGCATAGCCCACAAGAACCTAACTCCACTATGTTGAAGTCCTTGTGCTATTTCTCTTGTTTGAGATGGACCAAAGCTTCCCATGCTCCCAAAACACAGAAATACAACAGAAGAAGGTGGGTGCTTATCGAGCCATTTCAATATTTTGTCATGTTGTGCTTGATCTAAATTTGGGTTATGCTTGCCCCTGAGATCAATCAATGGACCAACAGCATAGATAGGAGGAGTTTGGCCGTCAGATAATGCATCAATAGCATACTGCTCCAACTCTGAAAAGGCATTAACAATAATCCCTTTGGTGTCTCTGAACCTCTGAGCAAGCTTGTAATAGGCAACATATCCACCATCTCTGTTAAATACAGGATCAGGTAAAACCTTTGACGGGACAAGATTGGCTATTCCCGGAATCAACAAATCAGGATCGGAAGAGTTGAACACATCCTCAAATTGACGATTCTGAAGGAAAGCATGAAACTCAAAAACCCCACATTTGATGTCATATACAAATATGAAGGGATACCTAATTCCTCTCCCACATCGATCATCGGAACACAAGCCATCTAGGACCAAACCAACTACCTGGTTCGAGCCAGAGTTAGGATATGATGATAAAATGTTTTGCATGGTTGTTTTGAAAAGGGGTTTGAGGCTCTGCATGAAGGTCCACCTGTAGTATGCTGGGGATTTCAGTAGTAGATCCTGTGGAGGTGGTTCTACTTCAGGGATGTCAATGAGTTTGATTTGAGGTTGTGAGGCTAAAACTGATTTGATGTATGAATCCGTAAAGGGAGTTTGTGAGAACTTCATGTAGAGGACTGTGATGGAAAGGCGGTTATCACGGTTTATTAGGATCTGTGCGAATTCAAGGAGTGAAGCTAAGCCAGTCCCCAGTGAGGGAAGGAAGATCAGCTCTGCTTTCTTCTTCATCTCAGTCTCAGCCATTTTTCAGTTTTTCTTGGGGTGGTGGAAGTGGAGTTCTTGTATTTATGTTTTACTTAGGCCTTGACGTGGCAGTTTGTGAGTCTGACTTTAGCTTAAGGCAACATCAGCTTGCAGCAAAGAAAATAATAATTTAAATGTCCATTGGACATCAATATATTATCATAGTATCGCCACACCATTTACTAGTTTTAAACAATCTGAACAGTTTGTGTCGCCACGCCGACATGTTGGCTTATTTGATTTATCCATTGGTCACTATAAAAATGGAAAAATGCTATGTCTATGCATAACCATTTTACCTAGAAAGAGTTTAGTTGCATTTTAAGTTTGAGGAGAAAAAGTCAAAAGTGGAATTCTTATAATAAGGAGCAATATTTTAGTACAATCATAGCAGCAGCTGAGCTTAATAGGTTGAAATAATTGTGGGATACGAGCATATTCACATTCAGCGACCTATCAAAAATAACATTGACTCTTGAGATCTGTAAGTGGTAAGTACACAAAATTCCTGTAGTTAGTATGATTTTCATTACATTTTATTTTTATTTTGAATATCAAATTTTAGTTTAACTTCCAAATTTTAAAATGTTTCTATTAAATGGGACATAAGCTACATAACTTGGTTTCTTATTATGCTGATAATGCTGATATAATTCTGTGATTAATGATCAAGGGTATCCACATAATTCATATTTCATCTATGATCAATTTGTTTCCGGCTTTCAACATACTTGTAAGATTTATTAAAATCTAACACTTAAACACATCCTGTCATTGGTATGTACTTACCTTGGCAGGCATACTAGCTGAAACAAGTAATGCATTGTTTAAAAGATGTATTAGGTGACTTTTTTTTTTTTCGTGTGATTGCAAAGTGATTACAGAAATGGATTAACTCAACAGCACTTTGTTCACATTTGATATATGCAGTGTATAAGGTTTTACAAGAGGTAGTTAATTTGTATTCATTTAGAGACATAAAATAGGATTCACCGCTTCAATGAAATTTTTATCTGGTTTTTCCATTGGTCTATACAGCTTGGAAAATTTGGTTTACGGCTTCTGGTTTCTTTTATGATACTGTTTCAAAGCAATAGTAGTTCAGGCTTAAATTCAAACTCTTCCCTCCTCCAAAACTTCCCTTACAGATCAAGTACTCACTATTCACTACAGAATCTCTTATATCTCTACTGGATTTATAAGCAGTGTCCTACACGTATGTCAGTGTGTCACAAATGTGTGTGTGTATATATATATATTATATCAGTTTGATATGTTGGTTGTTTTGGTCAACCACGAGGTGTGGCTGAGTTGGCAATCTGAGCTCAGTGAACAAACCGACACCCAGAAATAAGTTGTGCTAAAAATCTTGAGAAATTATGGTATCATTTGGCAATTAAATAAAATATAGAATTAGTACAGAAAAATGATATAAAGAATTGAAAGATGAAGAGTTTTAGATGCAAACTATGCCATGACCGATTAGCCCAGTTTCAGCCTCCTTAACGAAGACTGTCCAAGAATAAGTGTGTTTAGAAAGTTAAAAATCAACAAGGAGGCAAGCAGTAGAAAGTTAAAATCTGTTCCCCATGTGTTTTTGCAGTGTTCTATTACTGAATTTTTAAGGAATGTTTTGTTTGGTATCATTGGTGAGAGTTGAGTATGCCCTCAAACCTCGAATCAGTTTCTGTTGGCTAGTTTTGCTACCTTCGGAAAAGAAAAATGTTTGTTGTGCAACAAAATTTCACAGTAAACTTCCACCATCATTATTTTCCTTTCACATTTCAATATATTAATGTTGTTGGGTTCACTTTTCTTGTTTTGTCTTCTTCTTCATCTACACTTATGGTGTAAGTTTATTGTCCCTAGATGTTGTGCATGTATCATCACCCTTGGGAAAATGAAGGAAGCCAAATCTTTATAGTAGAGCACAGTATCTGCCACTATTTGGTGTATTTGGCAGGACTAGCGGGAGAATAATCCATATTTTTTATGACAGGTTTATAGATAAGCAAGTCTTTGAGATAATATTGTGTTAGGACCCCAAATAATATGATTTTACCTTATGACAAGGTTTATAAGAGAAGGAATAAAGGGAATTGGTGACACGGGGGAAAGCATGTGATCATGAAAGGGAGGGGGTGTGTAACTAACTTTGCCTAGCTGGCACAGTTAGTGGGGTGGGGCGAACACTTTGTGTTTCTATTAGAGGAAGGAGGTTGGGGGAAAATATAGGGGAGTGGGAGGATGTTGAGGGGGCATTCAGAAAGTGGGAAATAGAATAGAACCAGGAGAGCACTAGGTCTCTCAATACTTAGCCATTACACACTTTTCTTGTTTTTTCTTACTGCCAAAATAACACAGGTTATAGCAAGGAGGAATAATATTACACTGGTATTATTCTTTTTGAGTTATTCCTTTCAGTTCTTGCAGTTGTATTGTTTTACTGATACCAGTTCTTACAACTGGTATCAGAGCTCTCTCTTAGGAGCTCTGTGCATGGTAACCATGCACGATGCAATGGAGGCTAGGCTGGGAGACATGGAGCGAAGGTTGACAGAAATGCACGAGGAGAACGTGCGAGCAATGGCAGCTCTGACTCGTCAGATGGAGCAATTGAGGCGAGATCGAAGCTCAAGTGGGTATCGGAGCCAAAGGAGTGACTGGAGACGTCGGAATCCTCATCGCTGGCGAAGGGACGAGCGACGCCATGAAACAGAGGAGAGCGACGAATCGTCTTCGCAACAAGCCAGGGGTTCGCGTGAAGAGAGTGATGACAAAGATGATTCCTCCGAGTTAGGGAAGCATGAGAACCCACTGCCGAGACGGAGGGAGGGGAGTCGGAGGATGGATCTCCATTTTTTCGGTGAGGATGCTTATGGGTGGCTCGTGAGAGCTGAAAGATACTTTCGCATAGCACAAATTAGCTTGCGAGATAGGCTCGATTTGGTACTGGTGGCTATGGAGGGCGAAGCGCTGACTTGGTACGAGTTGTGGGAGGAATAGACTGAGTTCCCTTCCTGGCAAAGATTCAAAGAGGATTTACTCCGGCGATTCCAACCAAGGGAAGTTCAGAACCCCAGGGGGCCGTTGCTGGACGTGAAACAAACGGGCTCCGTCATGCAATACCAGAGGGAGTTCAAACTGGTGGCGCGAACCAAGAAGAATCTAAATCCAGAGATCCTTATGTGCATCTTTCTAAATGGACTCAAGAGGGAGATAAGGGCCGAGATGACGGTGGGAATTTCAGAACTCTCACGGCAATGATGGATTGAGCACTGGAATTGGAGCAAAGGAATTTAGCTTGGGTTGAGGCTGGAGTACACCCTGGAGGCAGGGGTGCAAGTGGGCCCTAAAGGTTTCGGGTACTCTTTTCAATTAGGACCAATGTTGGACACCCTCAAGGAAGCGGGGCCAAAGAGTGAGGCTGGCCCAGAATTTTCTAGACCACAAGTGGGGGTAAGAAATATCTCTGGTGGGGCCCGCGGGAATGGAGTAAGTAGTGGTGCTGGGGATCAACTGAAAGCAAAGCCAGTGACCCACGAAGACTTTCTCATGAAGAATGGCAAGAAAGGCAAAGAAAGGGGCTATGTTTTAGGTGTGGAGACAAGTGGAATCCTGAGCATAGATGTCAACTCCGCCACCAACAATTCATCTTAATGGAGGAAGGAGCGGAAGGGGAAAAGGAGGACAATGAAGCAAACATCCCCATCAAAGAGGAACTAGGAAATGAGGTCAGGGAACTACAATTATTGTCCCTTAGCTACTGGGGATTAACTTCCAATAAGTCTCTCAAGTTGTTGGGGGAGATTCAAGGGAAGCCAGTGGTGGTGCTGATAGACTCAGGTGCCACTGCCAACTTTATCTCTACAAACGTGGCAGAAGTGCTACAATTACCAGTAGAAGCCGTGAAGGGGTTCAAGGTAGAGGTGGGTAATGGAGCAATTGAGGAAGGATTTGGAGTTTGTAGGGGAGTAGAGCTCAATGTGCAAAGTGTAAAAATTATCCAGAATTTTTTTGTGGTGAAGTTAGGCAGACCTGAAATGGTGTTGGGGGCTGATTGGTTAGAAAGTTTGGGAGATTTTATGGGTAATTTCATAAACATGACATTAAGCTGGATGGAAAGGGGCAACTGAGTGTTAATGAAGGGTGATCCTAAGCTATGTAAGAGTAAGTCATCATGGAAGACAGCTTTGAAGGCTCTCAAGGTTGAAGGGGAGGGATATTTGGTGACACCTCTGCAAATTGAAGAAGGCAGTAAAAGGGAACCAGAATTTTCAGAAGGCGTTAGGAGATTATTGGCCGACTACGAAGAACTTTTCCAGTCTCCTTCAGGTTTGCCACCAACACAGGAGCAAGACCATGCTATAGTACTGAAGGAAGGAGCTCCAATTCCTTACATTCGCCCTTACAGGTATCCCCATTACCAGAAAACTAAAATTGAAAAAATTATAGATGAGATGATGCAATCTGGGATTGTAAGGCCTAGTACTAGCCCATTTTCGACCCCAGTGATTTTAGTTAAGAAAAAAGATGGCGGATAGCGTTTTGTGTGGATTATAGGACCTTGAACCAAATAACCATTCCTAATAAATTTCCTATCCTTGTGATTGATGAGTTATTAGATGAGTTGGGGGTGCAAAGGTTTTCTCTAAGTTGGACCTAAAGTCTGGTTATCACCATATTAGAATGAAGAGTGAGGACATCCCAAAAACTGCTTTTAGAACACATGAGGGGCATTATGAGTTCCTTGTCATGCTTTTTGGACTCACTAATGCACCCTCAACTTTCCAAGCTTTGATGAATAAGGTGTTGAAACCTTTCCTGAGGAAGTTTGCTTTAGTGTTCTTTGATGACATCTTAATATATAGTCCAGACCTCGAGATCCATCACACACACCTTCAGCAGATTTTTCAAGTATTGAAGGCTCATGAATTGTATGTCAACAAGAAGAAGTGTTGTTTTGAACAGTCCCAAGTTGAATATTTGGGGCATATCATTTCAAGTGAAGGTGTAGCAGCTGACCCTAAGAAGATTCAAGATATGGTAGATTGGCCTAAACCTACTGATTTGAGGGACTCAGGGGATTTTTGGATTGACTGGGTATTACCGAAGATTTGTGAAGAATTATGGGAAGATTGCTTAGGGACTCACTAGACTACTTAAGAAGGACAACTTTAAGTGGGGAGAAGAGGCTCAAATGGCTTTTGAGGATTTGAAGAAAGCTATGACTTCCTTACCCGTCTTGGCTGTCCCTCTTTACCAAACCGTTTGTAATTGAAACGGATGCTTTGATAAAGGAGTTGGAGCGGTTTTGATGCAAGAGGGAAGGCCCATCGTGTATATGAGTCAGGCTCTATCTGAACGAGCTCAAAATAAGTCAATTTATGAGAGGGAAATAATGGCCATAGTGCTGGCTGTGCAAAAGTGGCGTCATTCTGGGGACAACATTTATGGCACACATAGACCAGAAAAGTCTGAAATATTTACTGAATCAAAGGGCTGTGGGTGAAGATCAACAAAAATGGGTGACAAAACTTCTTGGATATGATTTCGAAATCAAGTATAAGGCGGGAAGTGAGAATCGGGTGGCTGACACTCTCTAGGAAGCTCCAATATTCAACAATTTCAACTGTTAATGTTGCTGAATGGACAGAATTAGAAGATGAAGTTCAAGCAGATACCAGATTAATGGGCATTATTCAAGATTTGATGCAACAGAAGGACTCCCATCCGAGGTTTACATTAAGGAAGGGGAGGTTGTATTATAAAGGGAGGGTGGTAATTGCAAGGAATTCAGCCAAAATTCCGCAAATACTACAAGAATTCCATAATTCCAGCACTGGAGGTCATTCTGGTTTTTTCCACACGTACAAGAGGATTTCAGCTTTGCTATATTGGGAGGGTATGAAGGCACACATTCAGCAGTACATCAAGGAGTGTGATATTTGTCAGCGAAACAAACATCAAACTCTTTCACCGGCTGGGCTCTTGCAGTCACTTCTTATCCCCAGCAACACATGGACCGATGTCACCATGGATTTTATAGGAGGGCTGCCAAGGGCGTTAGGAATGGACACAGTTATGGTGGTAGTCGATCGGATGACAAAATATGCTCATTTCTGCCCCCTATCTCACCCGTTTACTCCAAAAGAGGTTGCTGCCAGCTTTGTCAAGGAAGTTGTTCGACTTCATGGGTTTCCAAGCACAATTGTCTCAAATTGGGACTGGGTTTTTATGAGTAATTTTTGGACAGATTTGTTTAGGATGGCTGGGACTAAATTGAAATATAGTTCCGCGTACCATCCTCAAACCGATGGGCAAAGTGAAGCGGTCAACAAGTGTCTTGAAACTTATCTTCGTTGCTTCACTGGTTCTAAACCGCGTCAGTGGCCTAAATGGCTTCCTTGGGCAGAATATTGGTACAATACTAATTACCATGGTGCCATTCGCATGACCCCCTTCAAGGCACTCTATGGAAGGAAACCCCTGCTCTTTTAAAGGGTGATAAAGAATCAACAGTGGAGGAAGTTCAGGTTCTCATGGAGGAAAGAAATCAGATGTTGGATGAGTTGAAATTCCAACTAGAAAGAGCTCAAAAGAGAATGAAGACATATGCTGACTTGAAAAGAAGAGATGTAGAATATGCAGTGGGAGACAAAGTCTACTTAAATTGCAACCCTATAGGCTCAAGACCCTGCCAAAAAGGATAAACCAGAAATTGAGTCCCAGATATTATGGTCCTTATGATATTGTAGAGAAAATAGGTCTTGTTGCTTATAAGCTGAAGCTTCCAGCTGATTCCAGAGTGCAACCTGTTTTCCACATTTCTTTGCTTAAGAAATGTGTCTCTCAAGATGTAAAAACCCAACCACTTCCAACTGCCCTCTCAGAGGATTGGGAACTCCAAGTGCAACCAGAAGATGCCCTGGCAGCCCGCACAAATTCAGAAGGACAGATGGAAGTATTGATTAAGTGGCAGGCCCTACCTGACTTTGAGAACTCTTGGGAACTGGCTGCAGAAATTCAGCGGCTGTTTCCTACTTTCCACCTTGAGGACAAGGTGGATTTTGAAGGGGGGGATGTTGTTAGGACCCCAAATAATATAATTTTACCTTATGACAAGGTTTTAAGAGAAGGAATAAAAAGGGAATTGGTGACACGGGGGAAACCATGTGATCATGAAAGAGAGGGGGTGTGTAACTAACTTTGCCTAGCTGGCACAGTTAGTGGGGTGGGGTGAACGCTTTGTGTTTCTGTTAGAGGAAAGAGGTTGGGGAAAATATAAGGGGAGTGGGAGGATGCTGAGGGGGGCATTTAGAAAGAGGGAAATAGACTAGAACCAGAGAGCGCTACGTCTCTCGAATACTTAGCCATTACACATTTTTCTTGTTTTTTCTTACTGCCAAAATAACACAGGTTACAGCAAGGAGGAATAATATTACACTGGTATTATTCTTTCTGAGTTATTCCTTTCAGTTCTTGCAGTTGTATTGTTTTACTGATACCAGTTCTTACATATTGCTTTTTACATTTTTCTTCCAATGTTGATAATACTTAATATCCTTTTCATCATTCCATCAGCATAATTTGGAGACTTCTGAAAGAGACAAAAGAAGGTATGTTCCTGAAGCCACTGTAAACAGCCTAAGGATAACAAGAAGAAGCCTTTCTGTCTCTGTCTATCAGTAAAAATAATCCTTTCACACTGGCACTTCCTAGGATGCACAAACACTAATACATGACAGACCTCAACAGAGACTGATATCACTCCAAGTTTTAAACATTGTTGTACACGTACATGACATATAATTATAACTACAAATTTAAAGATTTAACGTTCGTAACATCATATACATAAACCTTACTGTTGTCTTATTTTCTTTTTTACATCATTAAAATCACTTAAAATTTTAAAACGAAGTAACGAACACAACCTTAGTGTACTATTTTTCCCAAACTCAAAATGATCTTGTCTATGTCATCATTGTCATGTTGGAGCCTAAAATTGGATGCATCATATGTGTCATATTATCTGCAACAGGCCTTTTAAATTGAATGTATCATATACATGTCAATGTATCTTACAAGATTCAATACATATATGTGTTTCACACATGGACACGGCACCAAAATGGTGTGTCTATGCTTTATAGGTAGTATCTTGAATGTATTTACTATCCCGAAAGGTTAGCTTTTCAGCTTTCTAGCTATTTCAGCAACATATTTACCCTGGTAAAAAGCCTGCTGCAGTTCTAGCTCTGTAGGTTGACGAGATCCATCTCCTGCAAAAGTTCCAGCTCCATATGCAGATCCTCCTTTAACCTCATCCATCTCAAACATGCCATTTCCAAAGGTATATCCAAGGGGCACAAAGAGCATACCATGATGAGCTAATTGAGTTATGGCTGTCAATCTGCAATCAAAGATAAAATAAAGAGAAAACTGAAAACTAAAATCCAGTGGTAGAAAGTCAGGCCAAGCAACATCATGCATAGCATAGGTAAATGGTAAGTAATCTTGTAATAGAATTTCCAATGTATGATCAGAATTCTAATAAAGGAAGAGTCATATCAGTATCTGAAATGTTTGGTTTTCGTTTTCATTTCCTATTTCCAACTTTAGTTTTCAGATTGTTTTTCGCTTCTCGAAACTTTGTGAAGAAAATAGCAAAAGCAGAAAATGAAAACAAAAAACATGACTTTCTTATTTTCATTATTTCCTTCAAAAATTATGAAAAACAAATAACAAATCAAAAAACAGAAAATGAAATTAGAAACCAAGGAGACCCTTATTGTTCTTTTTTCAGAGAAACAAAAGAGGGTTGTTATCTTATATACTACAGTGAGAAGAACAATAGGAAACATTTTCTAAGGAATTTAAGGGCTTATACTCACGCTGAAAGTTCCTGGCCTCCCCCATGAAAACCAGTACTCCAGAAGATACCAGCCGGCTTGCCAGCCAGTGCTTGGGATGCCCATATCTCACTGGTGGCATCGAAGAAGGCCTTGAGCTGGCTTGGCATCATGCCAAAACGAGAAGGAAAACCAAATATAAAACCATCAGCCTCCAGAAGCTGTTCTGGACTGATGTCTGTTACATCATCTGGCTTAGGAGTGGCCTTCAACTTCTCCAATATTCGATCAGATAGAATCTCAGGTACCTGTTCCAGCAAACTTATATTCACTAAATTGGACCAAAATCAGGAGGAACCTATCTCAGACATCCAATTATTTGTTAGACACTTGAGCACTCTAACCTACTAAATTAATTACCCGCCAGAGTGATGCTTCAACACCCTCAACCGCAGCAGCCCCTCTGAGTACTCTCTTGCCATAGTGTCTACATGTCCATACAAGGAGTAATACCTGGTAAAATTGTTGTGATGCATAAGTATGATGAAGTGATGAAACCATAAAGTTCAAATTCTGTAATGTTCATCATTTAGTTTTGTGAATGCTTGGATTGGAGTATCATCTGCACTTTGCATTGGAAAGAAAATTCCTAAAAAGTAGAAGTTGAGAATATCCTTACACAATGTAGACCTTGGTCACAGCCATCTTAAGGTGTTGACTCAAGTTGGAAAACCAACCAATTTTGCATCTGCTTACAGAACTAGCCACCTGGATGACCAAAAGACAGGCAATTAGGGTGGAGAAGGAGATTAAAAAAATCAGTTTGTAGAAATAAAAGTAGCAGATGAAAAATCTTCTAACATACTTCATCTACAGGTGGTCACTCAGAGACATGTCTGCATCATGAAATGTTAATTGGACAAGAACCTTGGTAAAGAAGAATTTAGCTGATAAATTTTAATTTTTGAATTCTGTAAACTGAATTAAATTTAAAAACCAGAGCATATAATCTCTGAACAGACACAGAGAGTGTTCTGCACAAGAAAAATGTGATCAAGGTACATAAACTACAGGAAAACAACACTAGTTGAGTTCCAAAGTGATGATTTTGGGAAATTGATACAAACCAAAGCAATCAAACTGCAGAGGATGAAACAGTGAGAGGATTTTTTTTTTTTTCACATAAGCAGCACAAGCAATAAAGTTAGGAAATTCATCATACAGATAAAAGCGGCATCAGCAAAACAAAGTTTTTAAGTGAGGAGAGAAACAAACCTTTGATGCCTGATTGTTAGAATACCGAGAGGGCAGCACACAGAAAAAGGGGTTCTCGTGTGATATATTTTGTCATTTATTATATATACAGTTGTTGAGAGCACTGAAGAAGCAAAACTAGTCACGTTATTGTTTTTTGCCGGGAGGGAGGGGGAATATTATATTGATTCATTGTAAGATATTACGTGATATACTCTAACTATTATTAGATGGTGTGTAAAATTTAAATTAAATAGAATTCACACTTAATTATTTGATAAATATGAATATATTAATATAGTGTTTCATAAATTATAAATCAAAATAATATTATACTATTGGTTGATACCAAATCGGATAAAGAGCTAAAACTTTACGTGGCAGGAAGAGACTTATGATGTGATGTAACAAGTTCTTAATGATAAGGAGGAGCTATTGAAAATGATATTTCAACAACTTTGTACTCTAGCGTGTAGACATTTATAACAATACGAAAAAAGTAATAGGGAAAAAAAATTGAAAGAAAAAATAAATGATGGAATTGATATATTTTGAGTAATGTATTTGAAAATGTTGGATATTGAAATAGTATGGTTGGAGAAACTATTGTGTAGCACTGTTTAGTAATACACTAGATATAGCGGTTTTTAATATATATTTTTATAATAATTTTTTATAAATTTTTCTTCAAAATATGTAATAATAATTTAAAATTAAATATAGAATTAATACGTATTCTAAATTGTTTTAGATAATCATTTTAGTATCGTATGCACATTTTTATTTTTTTAATTATAATAATTCTCAATTCTTTTGATAGCGTCACTTTTAGCCAATATAATATATAATTCTTTAGGACATAACAAAAATTTTACAAATATAAATTTATATAATTTGATGGTTCATGTTGACCTTTATTTATTGTATTTCATAGCACTTCTTTATTAATTGTTTTTCTTTTCAAGACAATAGATCATTTAAATTATTTGTTGTCAGACCTATTAAGGAAATAAGTATTTTTGTACCCATGTTACCATAATTATTTTTGCTATGAGATATTAAATTTTAAAACTATAGCGATAAGTCACAAAGTCTAATGATTATAAGCTTACAAGTTATGTATATATAGATAAAAAATATTGATTGACCTTAATAAAAAAAATAGATAATTTTTCAGCAATTAAGCGTACACACTTATTAAAATTGAAAATGTGTTGTTTAGCTAAACTGGACACCTTTATTAAAATATAAATTACGAAAATTATAAGTTCATAAAACATACAAATAATATAATATATATTGAGTAATTTATTAGGCACTTATTAAGGTTGCCCTTTAAATTTACTATGACTCTATCATTTGAAAGAGGAGAGTTAATACAATAATTTTGATTGCCATACAAATTCCAAAAAAAATATATAAAAATTTGATTATAAATTTTATTTATGTAGTAAGACAAAATAAGCGATATAAGAAAAAAACAAATATAAAATATATAAGTAGTCAATGAAACATATATGTTAGGATTCATACTTAATTAATTTGAAAATTTAAAAATTTTAAGCAAATTAAGTTTTAAAATTTTATATGATAATATTAAATAATAAAGTAAATGACCTGTTTTATCCTAACCTTTTTCAATTTAACATTGATATGGTCCTAATGAAAAAGTTTACATCATTAATTTAGCCATTTTATTTTATCTCAACTTTGATGTAATGACAAAATTGATGTCAAAATAAAAAATATTAGAGGTAAATTGATGTCAAATTTTTGTTATGATCAAATTGATATCAAATTGAAAATGTTAAAACAAAAAAGGTTGTTTACCCATATTGTATTTTTAACTATTGCAAAAAAGTGAAATTTAATTGTAAATTATATTTTAACTATTCAAATTATGTTAATTATAAGTGCAAATTAGAATTTTTTTTAATTACAAAATGTGATTAGTTAGTAATTGTAAGATGAAGTAACCATGAGTTGCCGCCTGGAGCTCACCTTATCCCTTAACCATGTGGCCAGGTTTAAATCCACTCATGAAAATCTAACATTTATGGCTAGCTTGTTGCCTTTTCAATGAGCTTCCCGATGAAGGGATTCAGCTAACTGTTGCCTAGTGAATACCCAATTTGAATAAAAAAAAATTGTAAGATGAAGTTGAATTGAGTCATTTATTGCAGAATATATTGTGAATTTTACGTATATAACCATCTTAATATTATGCATTATTTACTAACAAAATACATTATAATCTTAATTTGTTAAAGAATTCAAAATTTAAAAGGAAAATGCATGTTATCCCCATAAATATAGGCTACATGCAATTTAGCCCCAAATTTTTTAATGCAAGTCAAATGTGCATTTCAGCCTTTTTGTTAAATTTTCATATATTGTTAACGGATAAGTGTATTATATTCATAAACTTTAATTCATGTGCAATGCAATGCTTTCAACTTTTTTGAACATATGTTGTTTCTATTAACAATATATAGAAATTGGAACATTATCATTGATAAACATTTCACTTTTTGAATTAAAACATTCCCACATTTAATAATATAACCATCTAGGTAAAATTCGAACACATTGTATTATTTTAATTGAAGTGGACCCTACTTATTAAAATTCGAACACACTGTATTATTTTAATTTGAACACTTTTTGAATGGTCAAGGTGTTGAGGCCGAACTGGAAGAACAGGACTATCTTGCTCGGTTGCCATTGGAGCTGGAGCGCGGTTGGGAAGAGCAAAATGGGAAGTGGAGGGGGCGTGAGGTTCCGCGATGAAGTAGCAGCAGCAAAGAAATGACACAGATATAGGAGGAGGATTGGGATTGGAAAAATGGGTAGTGTACAAATTGAGATTTGGCAATTGCATTGTGTTGTTATTGTGGGAGTAACTTTGGGTGGGTGATTGTGAGGGCTAATTTAGGCTGCCTTTATGTAGCTCCATCAAACTTAATGTTAAAGACTCACTTGATAATTTTCTTGTGTCAAGGGCCAAGTTATCTTCTGATGGAAAAATTAGGGAGCATCTTTTAAATTTTCTTAGTACTTTTGCTTATGAAAATTAAAAGAATATGTTTTCCTCCCAAATCTATTAATATGATTGGCTATTATATTTATCGATTTAATTTGTCATAGTGTAGAATTTTTGTACTACTCATTTAATCATGTATTATCACACTATCTATAATAGTTGATTCTCTTGTCACTATTTAAAAGTCATACAAATAAAGTATTTTGATTGAATGACAATGTCAATACATCAAAATTAAATTTACATGCACTTTTCATCGAATTTTCATGCAGATTTTATAGGCTCAATTATATGATGTACTGTTTCAAAAACAAGGATGAATTTGAAGAAATATTCCGTAATTAATTTATTGCACAAATATTTTTGAAACAGCACCTTAAACTTTAGGGTGTGCATTACACTGAATCAGTATCCTATGTAATATTGCGTGTGATATTTTAAAAACTTACTTAAAAACTTCATTGTATTCGAGATAATAATGACACATAATTGAAAATTAACTCAAATTTATGCCGTTGTCATTAACTATGCTATTAAGGGGTATTAACTAATAATAATTCAATAACATTTAAATACAGTAGAATAAAAATAAAATTCCAAATTTTATTTGTTAATAGTATATTAGTCATAGCCACCAATCCCTCCCCATACCCTACATATATTTTTAAGGAAGAAAATTAGACCAGACATCGAATTGGTTAGTTAACTTAAAAGGTTAGAGGTTTACCTTTTATTGGGGTTAACAAAATATAATAAAAAATATATATAAATATATACATATGATTAATTAGAATATAAATAAATACATTAAATCATTAATATTAACAAAATCAACAAAAAATATTCATAGGTCTATAAAAAAAAACACAATCCATATAAAAATATAGGTCTCAACCTCACAATACTACTACAAAGCATTTGAAAACAATATTTGTTAATGACCAACAAAGTTAATGGTGGGCTTCTTGAATGAGAAGAGAAAAATAACAACCCAATAATTTTTGTTAGTGCTCTTCTTTGGTTCTATTTTTTTTTTTTACTCTGATTATCATAAAGATATCAGTATTTAACTTTTGAAAAAAAAAAGCTTTAACAAAAAAATCAAACCAGCCTTCGTCGATTTTGATGGTTTTCCCAAGTTTTTCCCGGTTCTTGACTAGTTTTGACTTCCCCCGATTTTGAAGCTAATGGAAAGGGACCAATACCCTTCCTGACTTCAACGGTAAACAAGCCTTCAATTCCAATTTTTCTTCCATGCTGAAACTAGAGAAATTTTATATGAATTATGTTTATTTTTATAGACCTATAAATATTTTTTTTTATTATGTTAATGTTAATGATTTAATATATTTATTTATATTATAATTATATATATATATATATATATATATTTATATATTTTTTCTATTATATTCTAGTTTAATCCCAATCAAACCAATTAGATCTTTAAACTTTTGAACCAATTTCTTCTAATTAAATTCCTTCATTTTTCTCGTCTATATTTTGTAAAAGAGGAAGTTCAGGAGTTACAGCATTATTGATTCCTGGCCCTTGGATATGGGGTCAAATCCCACGTGGTTTATTACAAGGCTTGGAATAAGCTTCAGTGTTTGTCAACCATTTCTTTCACTCATAAAAAGCCCTTAAGACCAACCCAAATACCAATTAAGTTCTTTCCCATTCAGGCTCTCGATCCTTGAAGCTCCTTTCATGGAATTCACATTAACAGGAGGAGAAGGTCATGGTGGTAATGGCGTTACTATTAATTATGGGCATGAAACTATAAACACTTACACCACCAATACCCCTTCTTCCATGCAAAGATCAGGTCCTCCTTTGAGAGCCATAGACAGGTTTGTATGGAGCCAAAGGAGCCACCACTTCCCTCAGCATCATCATCATGAGCCACTTAACATTGCAAAGAACAACAATACAAATGCTTCTGCTGAGGGTAATAATAATAATTTCTGCGGTTTTTCCAATTATGGTGGCTCATGCTGTGGGTCTCCGTGGCCAAACACTCAAGAAAAAGCAAGCTTTGTTGATGGACTATTGGCAAATGAAGAGGCTTTGAAGTGGAGAAATGTCTACCAAACAGCCACATTGTGCATGAAAGAAGATGTGCAAGTTTTGAATGAGAGTGCCAGAGTAGTGAGAAGGAGAACTAAGAAAGAGTCTTCTATGTTTTGGATCAAAGGACAATGGACTGATGTGGAAGACAGGTTGAATAAAGATGTTATACTCCATTTTTCTTTTTTATATATTTTATATGTTTTAATTAATTTGATTCATATATATATATATATACACTAAACTTTTAAGTTGATTTTTTTATTTGGTAAAATTAAAGGAAATTGATGAGGTTGGTGAAGCAATATGGTGAAAGAAAATGGGCTCAAATAGCTGAGAAATTGGATGGAAGGGCTGGAAAGCAATGTAGAGAGAGATGGCATAACCATTTGCGTCCTGATATCAAGGTTTGTTACTCGCTTAATACTGGTCAATTTGGGTGCTAATTGTTAATTTTTATGCAACTTTTAATTTTTGGGTTTGATGATGGCTTCTTTTCATGCTCTATGCAATTTGGTTTCTTGTGAACGCCTGCTCAAGAAACACTTATAAAGACTTAAGTTGCATGAAATGTTTTAATCGATCAGAGTTTAACAAAGCTTTTGAAAGATTACGTTGAAATCAATGATATTTTCTTACCCAAGAAGCATTAGATTTTGATTTAGATTCAGATCATCATCGATCTATCATAGGTGTCTGGATACAGATCTTTCCTTTTTATTTCTTCTTAGTTGTAATCTTTATAGGTGAAAAGATCAATTGTGTGTGACTTTGACATTTTCGTAATAAACCATTCATAATCTCCTATTTCATCATTCAGGTCTTGCCTTCCCTAACAATTTCTTATTTTACTCCTGAAATCATATTGTCTAGTTAATTCTTGCGTGCCAAATTACTTAACATTTCTAGCCTTAATCGAGCATTGCTATGTAGCAAGATTTTTTTTTTTTTCAATTCATAGCAAATTGACGTAGATACATTCAGGTGCAGGAGAACCTTTTTCTCTTTACTTCTTTTTTTGGTTTTATACCAATACGAAATACAAAGGTTTAGCATTTCTATGAAAAAATCTATTATACTCCATGATAAAAACAATTCTTCCTCCGTAATATCACTTTAAACCTTTAATTTGATTCTTTTCTATCTTAGCCTTTTTTCTTTCCTTTCTACAACAACAATCAGGGGCTCACATTCTCTATGTGAAGCAAGAAATTAAATTTCTTGCTCAGAATCAGGATTATAAAAGTCTGACTCCATTTCTCCTCTTAATTAGTCTGCTTTCCTCCATGATTTTTCATAAAGTTTAATTCACACAACTTTCTTATATTAATTTATGTATAATTATTCTAGAAAATGCTAAGAGCATCTCCAATGGAGTGAGTTCCATTTTTTAATGGCACTCACAAAATAAGATGACCATTGTTTACACATTTATTGGAGTGAAGAGAGAATTTTGAGTAAAGTTACATGTGTAATAAAGTTGTATAACAATTTTAATTTACATCAACACTCACAGGATTGGTATATAATTTTGTTGTACACAAAACATTATTGGGAACTTGGATTGATAAGGACAAATACAACTTCTTCTTTATATCTGAGACCAAAATTGATTTCTTCTATTGAAGAAAGAGTCTCAATTTTAAAAGAGTTTCAACTTTTATAACACATTAATCATATGATGCCTATATGGTTGAACTAAAATTGGAATCTAAAATGAAACAGCAATTGGAAATGCTTCAAATAGCCAGAATATTTGTCCGGAATATATGTATACCCTAGGATGTATAAGTCATATTACTTTGGTCCATGCATTCAACCACCACTCTTGTTTACAAAGGTCTGGCACTTTTTCAGTGTAGCATAACTCAATTTTTCAATTGATTTTGAATTTGTTTTACCAATTTCAATCACATTGTAACGTTCATGTGTACTCAACAAATTTTCCTTGGCAACTTAAATATTTGATCAGAAAGATAGTTGGAGCGAAGAAGAAGAGAGGATCTTAGTAGAGACACATTCCAAGGTTGGAAACCGTTGGGCTGAGATAGCAAAGTGCATCCCAGGAAGAACAGAGAACGCCATAAAGAACCACTGGAATGCCACAAAAAGGAGGCAGAACTCAAAGAGGAGGAACAAGAAGCCAGAGAGCTCAAATGGGAAGCCACACTCCACTATACTTGAAGACTACGTGAGAAGCAAGACATTGGGCATTCCCACACCCTCTGGCTCACAAACAACACTTTCAGAGGAACCTCAAACAAACCAATTGAACAGTGTTGTGTTGTCTGAACCTTCTGATGAATATTCTGTTGCCAATGATGAGCTACTATTCATCCATCAAATTTTCAAGGAGAATCACGATTAGCAATCATTGGTCAATGTTAATGAAGCTTCTTATAATAACTCCAAGATAGGCTCAACCTCGGATTATTTATCTCAAGCTAATGGTGATGGTGTGAATGAAAGTGGGTTTGTTTATTCCATTCAATACCCAAATAACATGCACTTGGATGATAGTGATCTCTTCCTTCCTAGAGAGACTTATTGCAACACTATGAACTACCTTCCTTCTGATCAATATCCCTCTCACTTGTTGAATGTAGCAGCCGGTTCAACCTTTCCTGTGATTATGGGAACCAAGACATGAACTCTGTTGGTTTTCAGCAGGATTGTTCAGAAGGAAAGAGAGAGATGGATTTGGTAGAATTTGTTTCTTCTAATTCTCAGTTCAAAGGCTGTGATTCTGATCAAGAATATTATTGTAGCTTCTTATGATCGATAGGATGAGTTCTAGATTTGGATGTGAAGTTGGAACTATGCTAGTTCCATTATTGGTGGTTAATATTGTGCATGGTGAATGGGATTTTAGGCTGTGTATAGTGATGCTACTGGATTGAATTGGATAGCTAGTTAGCTATGGGCGTTTCAAGCTATGTTTGACAAGAATGTTATTTCAATTCTAAAAAATGGGGTATAAATGTGATATTTATTTTATTATTATTGAATATAATAGTATTTTTCATTATTTTCACTATATCACATTCAATAGTGATGAGTGGGTGTTAAACTACACACACTTTTAGATATTGAAATAATATTTTTATCTAATTTACTGTGGAAAAATAAAAGGTTATTGGTCATCTTGTTTGAACTTCTTAACTGAAATTTTATTTGCAAGGAATTTAATGTTTCTATTTAATTACTTTTTCGTCTCCTAGCTATACTTTAAAATGCTCCATTGTGAATTGTCGCACTACACAAAATCAAATGGTCATATTATGTTATTATTCGGACTTAAAATTGGGACACTAAATAAAACGTCTATAGTTTGACACGTCATCGTTATCTCTCTCAAAAGCTTAAGGGTGTGTTTGTTTTAGTGTTTTCATTCGTCAAACACTGGTTCAATTGTTAGTGATTGGGTATTTTCCCATTTGATCAACATCAACGGGTTTCCCATGCCATGCCCCTATTCACCTCAAAGCGAAAAAGATGTGGCTTCTGCATTAAGGTTGGAGTCATGGGTGAGTTAAAGTAATTGAATATTTCAGTTTCCCACTTTAACCTTCGCAAGTTGTTGGTATAATCAAACATTTTCTATTATCCTGTACAATAGGTGTGTGTGGAAATTCTTATAATTTTGTTAATTAAAAATTTAATTCAATTATTTTCTATGTTAATGTTTTATTTATTTTGTTACACATTTTTATTTATAATTTAATAGTAGAACCAAAATTAAGTATCTAAAAAATAATATTTACCTAATTTTATTTATAATTAAAATAATTTATTCAAATATTTTAAAATAATATATAAAATAAAAAGGAACATTTAAAATATAATATAAAACTATTATCCTTTTTAATAATTATACATTCAAAAGTAGTTTTTGATCTATATCGCCTAAACAATGTCCATTTTGTCATAATCACTTTTGATGTAAAAGTTTTCAAGCATAAATAAAATTACTACTAACTCACTTTTGACCAAAATCAAATTTAAAAAATCAAGTTCATGCAAACCCAAATTTTCCAACTCCAATCCAAACACACTAAGTTGCTAGGACAATTCACTTAATTATTTAATTTATAAAAACAAAGGCAACAAGGATCACACGAATGATTTTAAATCTAATATAATTTTTTTACACATTTATCCAATATAAATTCTTTCACATAAATGTAACTTTTAAAATAAAGGGATGAGAGTCAATCATATTTTATTAATGTAACAAGATATCAATAAAATATGATTGAATTCATCCATTTTTTACCTTCTAATCAATTAAACATACCCTTAACTATAATATTTTAGGAAAATGCTCCGGAACACAAACTTTGGTCCATTTCTTACTGTCATCAAATGCTTAAGCACATGTTTGGCATGCATAAATGTGGACATTATGTGAAATATATGATTGGATAATTATGTGAAAAAATATTTATATTATCAATGCATTAAAATTATTCTCTTTTATAAAACATTTAATTTAAATGTATTGACAATCTTATCCAATCAAATTTCCCAACTTGTTTTAATTTGCTAATGTGTGAAAATAATTGGATAATTGTGTACAAAAGTCTTATATTATTTTTTACATTGTTATTCAATCAAATCCTTCATATGCATAACTTTTAAAATAGTGTAGTGAATGTCAAACTTGTTTTACTAATTTGATAATATGTGATTAGGTGATTGTGTACAAAAATTTTACATTATCATTACATTAAAATTAATCTCTCTTATAAAAAAATAATATGAGCCAACACAATAAATAAATAAATAATGTACGTGAAGGACATTAGTGAGCATGAGATGGAAAATGCCATAATGGCCATTAGCTTGTAATAAAATGCATTGAAACCTTGCAAATACAAATGGCCTTGAGGCCATCAAAACTGAAAGAATTTGAAGGCCATTAGATGGCGATCGAAACGGTCAACATATTTTATGACCTTATTTGAAGTATATTACTCAAACGGCTAACAAAAGCAAATAATCCTGGTAATTTATCATACAAATTCATAGCATGATTTGCATTTTACAAGAAAAAAAATGGAATGTTAAATAATAGGATTTAATTTTTATTCATTGATAGTATAAAATAGTTTTACATAATTATCAAATTATATATTATTATATCAGTCATAATAGTTAATTATGGTATCAATTATTTCAAAAATGATGCAGATACATGGAAGATTTTGATTGGATGAGGTATTAAATTTAAACTTAAATTATATGTATATGTTATGATACATTGTGCATGATTGTTATCCTGAGGCCAATATGTCGTCATCCACACTTGATACTGTTAGAATTTGCATAAAATATGAATTATAATAAAAAAAATGAAATAACATTTTATACATAATATCAAACTAATATTTTATCTAAATATTTTTTATCTGATTTCTTTTTGCCTTGCATATATATTACAAACTGAAAGGAATTGTTCAGAAAACCTATAATTTATATATCTTTCAATTTTCTAATGGTAGAACTGTCATTTTGACACCCAAAAGAATATGTCACTGACAAGATATCCTTCAAAATAAAGTATATTTGGTTGTGGCCTTCAAAGATCCACTAAATTTAACAAATTCACTTAAACGTCAATGACTTCATTTTTTTAATAGAAATAAATACCTGTCACATTTTATACCAAATCCGTAGAATCATAACTTTAATCGCATAAGATATGATAAGTTGGCATGGGAATCATTATTTTAGCTCCAAAAAATCATATATTTGACAAAATAGCTTTTGAAAGAATCAATTTTGTTAATGAAAATTGAGATCAATTTGATATTTGGATAAATTTATCAAATATTTTATTAGCGATATGATTTTTTGGAGCTAAAATGGTGGTTTTCCTCTTCTAATGGTGGTACAAAAGTGCTACAAAGAGAGAAATCTAATTGTAAATTGGTTCATACACCCATTCGCCATACTAAGGGTGTCGGGCCGGTGAATAACTAGTAAATCCATGAATTTTAGCCCAACCTAACACAACTAACGCCCAATCTTATATATATATATATATATATATATATATATTCATAGTTTGTTGCGCCTTATCTTTTATTTATTTTTTAATAAAAAGAATAAAATGCAAATGGGGCAATAGGAAATAAATGACCAATGTCTATTTTTTGGTCAAAACAACACCATGTTTTGTTGATCCAATATTTTAATGAGCCCATGTTATATATGCTCTTTTAAATTAATATATGTTGAAACTTATTGTATTGTTATTATATTTTTTAGAAGATAAATATTTGATTATATATATATTGATAGGGATTTTTTTATAGTATATTAGACCCATGATTTTTGTTCAACCCAACCCATTATTTGAATATATATCAGGTCCAAAAACTTTCCCAAGTCCACCAACCTAACTCAGGGACACCCCTATCACATACTATATTTAGCATTTTTTTTAAATCTTCTAAATATGTTCTCTTATCCAAGCAAACAAAAAAAAGTTCACAGAGTATATTGGATTTTGTTAATTTCCAATTAGCATCTCGTTAATTGTGCAAACATGTTAAAAATTATGTAAGTTAGTCATCTTCGTTCTTATCTTCATTATCTATTTTAATATCACAAAAACAAAATCTTCATTATATATTTTGCATTCATTATAAAAAATATTCCCCCATTCCAAAATAAATATCTCTTTCTTTTTTTAATTCATTCATAAATCAATAAATTCAGACACAAATTGTTTCGATTTATTGATTTATGAATAAATAAAAAAAAAAAAAAAATTATTTTAAAACAAAAGGAATATATATTTTGCATTTTCTATTGGGTTTTTAGTTGCTCACCTAACCATATATATTTAGGACAAAACTTACCTCAAGTTTCATATCTTCATTTTATCAAGTTCTCGAATTAAACATTGACACAATGACTTTTTTGTCCAAAACACACTAAAACCCACTATTTTTATGATGAGTGACGCTATTCAACCCTATTAAATGATATAGACAAAACCTACTAAATATCTATTTGTGAATATTTGATTGGAGAACTTAACAAAATGAATGCATGAAACTTGAGGTAAGTTTTGTGATATATATATATATATATATATATATATATATATATATATATATAATATATATATATATATAAATTAAATTAATTGCCGTTAATAAATTTTAGAATATTGCTCTCTTTTTTTTCCTTTTTTACTTGAATATTGCGTCGGTTGGTTATAAACGTAAATTGCCATCAAAATATAAATTGACAGGAATAGTTGCGTGAATTATACTCTTAGGAACTGTTTCTGTGGGCACACATGAAATTCAATATTTAAGATATTTGACTCATCTAAACTAAAAAAGTTAGTAAAGCATAAAAATATGGGATTAATCACTGTTGGTTGTTATTATATGTAGATTTTACTAAATGATTAAAAGATGATTAATCCCTTATTTTTACATTGTATCAACCAAATCCAATTAATATTAACACACCAAGTCTCTTCTTTACTCTCCAGTTTCCTCTCTGCCCATTTTATTTTGCTTGCATCCTTTGGTGAAATAAGTAAGCCAGAGGAGTGTTGTAGACTAAATGCCATTAACGAAACGTTGGATGTTTACTTTCTTTCCCTTTGGGATTGGGCACCAACTGAACTTCCTTGTTTTCTCCTGTGGAATATAATGCCTTAAAGAGATATGAAAGGTTAGTCCAAGAGCAAGAGCAGGCAGTCAATTACAGTTCACCCGAATGGT
This sequence comes from Dalbergia oliveri, assembly GCA_030441495.1. Taxonomy (NCBI): domain Eukaryota; kingdom Viridiplantae; phylum Streptophyta; class Magnoliopsida; order Fabales; family Fabaceae; genus Dalbergia; species Dalbergia oliveri. The sequence goes on along the minus strand of JAMLFY010000014.1, from coordinate 12,410,608 downwards.
AATGTTCATAAGAAAAGAAACATAACGATATCTTTTTTTTTTTTTTTACACATAAGCAAAGAAGAAGCATAGTGATATCTAATACACGGGAAACTTAAATTTTAGTGGTCGATTTTCCCTTATATAGTATTCAAGAAGAATAAAAGAAAAAATTAGTCAGGAGAAATGTGGAGGTGTATGGGAATTAGTTTAGTTGTTAATTAGATTAGTCTTGATTGACATTAAAAACTCTGAATGCATACTAGGATCATATATATCTATACTTACTTGGGATAAAATTCCTGAAAAGAAAGATAATTTAAATATTTATATTTAGAAATTTTTTATTAAAAATAGGCAATGACCAACTTAGGTGTTTACTCTTTTTTTTTTTTTTAATACATAAACAAAGAAGAAAGTAGTGATATCTAATACACGAGAAACTTAAATTTTTGGTCGATTTTTTATTAGTATTCGAGAAAAGAAATAAAAGAGAAATTTAATGGGGTAGTTAATTAATTAGTTGATTGACATTTACATTGAAAAAATCGATGCACATAAATAACTATACTATCTATATTGGGCTTGTTTGGATAAAATTTTAAAAGAAAAAAAATTCTTTTTAAATTTTCAAAAAAGGTACTTCTAGGATTTAGTTGTATGTTTGTTTGTGTTTAATTTTCAAAGAACAGAAGAATAAATAACTTTTTTTATAAGCAAGAATGCTTCTGGTAGAATAAGAAGCACAGAAGAGAAAACCTTTTTGAAATTACTTAATTACAAGTCTATCCTAAATTTTTGAAAAGACAAAATATAACTTTTCATTAAATAATTCTTAATTTCTATATTTAAATTTCATATGCAGAAAAGTATTTTTATATTTATTTCATCCAAACACTTTAATAATTTCTAGTTATAATAAAAGTAATTCTAAAATTACATTCAAGTTTATACAAATTTTGTGTTTTTACTTCTAATTTTGTTTCCTGGTCATGAAGAAATACTTCTTCCAATGTTAACTAGACAAGCCCATTGTTATATATGAGAGTTAATGGTCATCTTAATCCCTAAAATTATGTACGTAAGTCATTTTGTTGGTCCTTGAAATTTAGAAATTAACATTTTAGTTAAGTAAAAAATTGTAACATACAATTCAAGTTAGTTCATGATTTTATTTTGTTACTATATTATCATGTTTTTGCTAATATGTCATGTTAAAAGACATATCAATAATAGACCGACCTCTTATTTTATCTTAGAGGTGACATGGTTGAATAATAGGATCAAATAGTTTGCATATGCTTAATATATTTATAATTTTATTTGTATGCAAAGTTTATTTTATAATATTCAATCATGGTTATCTTTATTCAATTTAATTAGTAAAAGTAAAGTTGAATGTTAGCATCTCAGTATGTTAATTAATGTGAAACATAAGCAAAAATATGATGACACAATAATAGAAATAGCATTAGCAACAAATGTATCTCACATTTTTCAATTCCAGTAACTAAAAAGTTAATTTTTAAATTTCATAGACCAAAATGATTCACACATACAACTTCAAGGACTAATAAGGTGAGCATTTACTCATATATTATGAATAGTTTATTTGGGGCTACTCAAGTGATGGGGAATGGTTTATTATGAGAATAAGGTGAATAAATTTGGGTCATATAACTATATGTAAATGATTAAGATTAAAAGTTAATTAATTAATAGTTACTCGATCATTTAAAAAGTCATATAATTTTATATTTTAATCTTTAGTATTTATGTAATATTCAATGGTCAAAATCTACTACTCAATAAATTATTATTCTTACTTGAGTCGTTCTCTGATTATTTGACCTGTTATTTATTTTTTCTTTAATTTATCTTTATGTATTTATATCTACAAATTAATTACTCTTATATTCTTTCTTGAGGAATGCTTTTTATTCATAGCTCTAAACATTATAAGTATAGATTTTAGGTATGTCGTGGTAAGTGTTGAACTTGATATCCATTAATAATAGATATACAATGCAACTGAAAACATTATATTGATTCGGCAATTATATATAACTAAAATTCACGTACGTTTATTTGAATATTAATTTTGATGTCTAAATAATTATATTTAAATAAAAAATTATTCTTTTCAACTATTATATGGTTTAATTTCTATGCATGTATTAATAGTGTAAAATAATTTTACATAATTAATCAATCAAAATTAAAAAAATATTGGTGAATAGTTATTATATTGAGTAGTTATCTAACTAATGCAATTTGGTATTTTCTTGAAATTTCATTAAATAATAGTGTAAAACTATTTTATATCATAGCATATAGAAATTAAACTTATGGCTATATCCTTTTTCACTTATTTCTAAGCCCATACACTTGATTATTTACTTACTTTAATTTGTACAATTTTACAACAACAACAAACAAAAATGCAGATTGATAATTAAATTTATACTTGTCTACTAGCATAAACAATGAGTAAATGTTCAACCTTTTTTTTATTTATTTGGTAGTAACTGTTTAGCTTAATACTTGAAATTGTATAAGTAAGTCACTTTATTCCTTAAATTTTAAAATAAAATTTTATTCTCTAAAATTGTAAAAATATAAGTTAAATTAGTTCTTAATTTTATTTTCGTTACTATATTACCACGTTTTCACTAACATATCATGTTAAATGACATATTGATAAAGTGATAATAGACAGACATTCTACTAGTATCAAATATCTGACATGGTTAAATAATAGCATTAAATTGTTAGGATATTTCAAATATATTAACAATTCACTTATAAATAAAATTCATCTTATTATTTTTAATTATGCTTATCTTTATATAATTTAATTGGTTAAAATCAAGTAGAAAGTTATCATATTATTGGTATGACATTTACCGTGAAATAAACATCAGAAAAAAATGTGAAGGCACAGTGAAGAATTAATGTCGCTCACCTCTTACAATTTCAATGATTAAAAAGACAATTTCTAAATTTTAGGGGGTTAAAATGACCTATACAAATAATTTCAATGATTAAATTGAATATTTATTCTAAAATAACTCGCGGGAACAATTCCAAGATAATTCAGTAGTACAAATCTTTGCTTCTGAGACTAAAAGTACAACTCTTAATATTTGAAGAGATTCATTTTGATGGAATATTTTCAATATACAATACATTAAAATTAAATTTATGTTTTATTTTCATAATTGATAAACAATAAAAAACTCTGATCGCCTGATCCAGGGAAAAGACACCATTTACGTTGACAAACACCACTCCTCCACTTTACCCGAGCAACTACAAACTCAAATTTCTTTTTTTTTTTTTTTTTTCACTCATCCAACCCCGCAAACCCACCCCTCACAAATGCAAAACATTAAATTTCAAACGGATCCAGTTGAATAACCAATTCACCATAATTAATTCCACTTCTCCCCATTCCCAGCTCAAATGACGAAAACACCCTCAGGCTTACGTGGCACCAACCCAACTGCCCCGTCCTCAATCTTCCTCGGATGCAAGAACACGCTGAGACCATTCTTCATGAACAAAGTGAGCGACATCTTCTGCTGCACCCTGTGACCGGGAACCGGCGACAGCCGGTACCTCACCAGAACAGCCGCGGCCACAGATTTCATCTGCAGGTAAGCCAGGTCCTTCCCCAAACAGGTCCTCGGTCCAGCATTAAAAGCCACAAACTTGAACCCATCTTTTGGCAGTTCGAACCGGTCACCCCGAACCGAAAGCCACCGCTCTGGTCTAAACTCCAAACAGTCCTTTCCCCACACACTCTCCACTCTCCCCACCGAATATATCGAATACGTCACCGTCGAACCCGCCGGAACCACCGTGCCGTCCGGCAACACGTCGTCGGCGACGGCCTGCTTGAAGTCCTGCGGCACCGAAGGGTACAAACGCAGCGTTTCGGCCAAAGCAGCTTTCAGGTAAATCATTCTATCCGCTTCCTCGAAGTCCAGAGGCTCCTCCACCCACCGCCGGCGGTCTCCGCCACGGCTCTGTCCGAGAACCGCCGCGATCTCCGCCACGATCCTCTTCTCAACTTCGGGGTGGTTCATCACCAGCCAGAAGAACCAGCTAAGCGCCACCGATGACGTGTCCCTTCCCGCCAAAACGAAGTTCAGGACAATCCGTTGCAAAACCTTTGAGTTTAACGGTTTTCCGTTAGCGTCGCGCTTTTTCATGAAGCGGGAAAGCAAGTCGTCCGAGGGGGTTTCCTTGCGGTCCCAAACGGCGTCGTTCATGTAAGCCTCAACTACTTCGAGGCTCTCCTTTAACCGTTTTTCTTGTCCGATGCATAGAAGCTTCTGGAACCTCCAGAACAGGCCGGGGTATAAGAATCTATGCATTGTGGCTTCCGTGGCAGTGTCAAATGCCACGGCGAAAGGGTTTTCTGGTAAATTCGGTGAGAGAGTTTCGGGGTCTTTCCCGAAAGTGAGACCACATATGTTGTCGAATGTTAAGCGCAGGAGAAGGCCTTGGAGTCGACGAGACCTTCTCCTGGCTTCGCTTAGAATGCACCATAAACCGTTTCACCTGCCTCACCCAGCGCCATGGCTTGCTTAGGGTTCGCGCCTGAACTCTAAGGCTGTTTTGCGTTGCATGAGCCACGTGTTGCCATCGCTGTTGAAGATTCCTTGGCCTAATAGGTCGTGGAATGCAGTTTGCCATTTTGGGCCTTTTGGGTAGTTATCAAAGCGGGTTCGGAGGATGTGCTCGAGGTTCTTGGGTGGCACGTGACGGTGTAGAAGCCTTGCTTGCGTGCCAAGAAAGGGAAGGGGATGATGGAGGTTTGGTAGGTGGCGGATTCGCCGGCGGCACGGAGGTTGTCGGCGATCCAGTCGTGGACGCGATTGCGGTTCTTGAAGAGGGCTGGGAGGCTTCCGACGAAAGGCCAGGGCTTAGGGCCAGTTAGGGTCTTGGAGAGGAGTTTGAACCACAGGAAATAGGCTGATAGGGCAGCTGCTAGAGTGAGGAGGAGTGGGAGGGTTTCCATTTGCATGGTTTGGTAATCAGTGAAGGACGCTTTAATTTGAACTTTGAAAGCGGGACATTCTTGCTTATATATTTTAGGGAGTGTGATTGTGAGAAAGTTTAGGAGAGGGTTGTTGGGAAATTTTTTTGCCTAATACAGTGGTCAATATTAGGTGGATCATTTGATATAAATTTGATCAATTGTAACAGTTCTCATAGTATTGCCATCAGAATGGTAGTTGATTAGCTGTCATTGTGGTATTTGATGATTAATGGTTTTAGAATAAATGTTTAGAAGTAGATTGATTAAAGTTTAATTCTGATCGATATGTTGGTCGAAAAGGGAAAAGGAAAAAGAAAAAAAAAAGAAAAAGAAACAAACAAAACTAGCGCACTTGAGGCTGCTGCACTCCAATACGTAGTCTAACTTTTTTTCTGCCATATATTCATGTTTTTTCTCTACATTGCAAGTTTGCTTTTATTATTTTATTAAAGAGTTCAGCCTATCTATAAAGGCTATCCTGTACTAATAATGCAAACAAGAATGAATGAATCAGTCTTCTTTGTGTGTATTAATATATTGTTCGAAATTTTGATATCAATGTAACTTACTTGTATGATTTCTTTGTATAAATTCTTATACTACAATAATTATGTACCGAAAAAATATTGCAATAATTATAAAAGTCAAATTTTTAATTATGTTTGTAAAAGATATGTATTAAATTCTACTTAATATAGCCAGCGTATATATACATAATGTGCTTTCATGTGGGGGATTGTTTTTCTTTGTCAGCTTCTAATTTGGATTTTAAAAATGGTGAGCTTTTAGTAGTGGCGTGAGAATGCTAGAAATGGAATGACAAGGATAGAGATATCTTTGGCAACAATAATGTAAGTAGAAACATTAGGTATGAAAAAAGATGGAGAGTGGGTGATATCTGATATGAAAGAGATCGGATAGGTTATGACTTGTGGAATTGAAATATTTGTGAGCCAATTTTACTCTCTGCAAGCGAAACATGTCAAGAAAGCAGTCACATTACTATTATGTATGACCATTTGATAAGTTTCCAAGATTTCAATGCTAACCTCCTTTCTTTTCTTTGTGAGCTTGCAAGCAACACACGCACAGTAGAGTGCAAGAGAAAGAGCCATTAGAGACGGTTTAACGGTAGTGAGAAAATGGGTTTGCAACAAAATTTGGAATAATAGCCCAAATGGGATTGTTATGAGGGCAAGGGTAATTGGGACTTTACACAGAAGGAAGAAGAGTCAGCTGAGGTCGAAACGGTTATAGTGAGCCTGGACACGTGGTAGGCAGTCATGAAACCAAGGAAATGAGCAGAGGCCATAGGAAGAAAATTGTTGATATCAAGCTCAAGGATTATGTGACGAGAGGTTATAAGGTTGGATAGGCAACAATGGAAATTAAAGCTAAGTCTGGCGTGAGCTCAAGAGTCGATGAAGCAAGATTGATTAATACCTGCCACTATTTTACTTTCCTAATACTGTTTCATTGCGTTTGTTTTACTTTCTCTGTTATACTTATATATACACAAGCATAAAATCCCAAGATACTTGTTTGTTACCTTTCTTATATATCAATATACTGAGGAAGCATTTTTGTAATCCATTGGAGTATATCATTTGGTTTCATTCATCACCACGACCGAAGCTGCGACGATGAAGGAGCTTACAGCTAAAGTCGATAAGATGGCAGCTTAACTCACAAGGCTGATCCAAGGTTTGCAACATAGATGGATTTACATATGGACTTTTAACATATTATAGACGAATTTTATCATTACATACAGATTTATAGACGGATAAGAGCGTCTATTTTTTCCTCGTCTATAAGCAATACAAATAGATTCCTAATCTCGTTGTAATTTATAACGTTCGTAGATGGATTAGTCGAGTGTATACGTTATAGACAAATTGTAAATGGTTGAAAAAATGCGTTAAATTTTTCATTTACAGACGGATTTTACCATCCAAAATTACAACGGTAAAATTCGTCTATAAAGGAAAAAATGTTATAAAAATTGTTTTTTACAGAAATTTTACCATTTATAATTTTAGAGATGGTAAAATCCGTTTGTAAAAGAAAAAAATTGTTATAAAAATTATTTTTTACAGAATTTCACAGTGATTTTACCGTCTGTAATGTTAGAAACTGTAAAATCCGTATGTAATTAATAAATTTTTTTAAAAAAGATGGAAAAAATTACCATATGTAAATCCGTCTATAATTATTTTTCTTTCGATAAATTGTAACTGTTGGTTACTTTTATGATTATAATGCACTATTGCTAATTATCGTAATAATCAGTAAATGTAAGGAAATTTATGGAATAAAAATTTAAATTTTAAAAATAATTTTTATTCTAAATTAAAATGTCACTATAATAATAAAAGTAAACATTTAAAATAATAATATGAAAAATAAAATAACAATCCTAAGAGCAGTACAAAAAGTAATCACAAGTACTCAGCGATATCAATATTTGCGTCGATACCGTCGTCATCATAGAGGAGGAGGAGGGAGGGTTGCATATTTTAAAACTTGTGCTTGGCTGTAGAAGAAGATGAAGAGGCGTGGAGCGCTCACTCTCATGAGCTCAAAGTATGCATGCATCCGCTTCATCTGCATATATTGCTACTACACCTCCTTCTACATCCTTAATGCCATTTTTTTTTGACCTTCTTCTCCATTTTCTTGGCCCACTTCTTCCCTGCAACCTCCTTGTTTTTCCACATCTTCTCATTTTGCTTTTCATTTAGGGCATGCACTTGAGTGCGGACCATGTCCTCCACCACCTCATGTGCAAGAGAAGAGGCATCCCTAGTGATAGATGCAGGGACATCGAAACAGCAAAGGGGCCCGCCATGCCATAAATGCGGTCTTTATAGTAGCCTCCTACCCTTTTTGACGATAAAGTGTCCTCATCAACGGACTTTGGGTCCTCAATAGATGCAGCCTCCAGCCTTTGGACATAATCACCCTACAATTTAGTGCAGACAATTATATATTAGGCTCGGACAATATTTTTTATGTCCTTAATCAGAAAATATGGAAAAAGTAACTATACTCACATATAGACTAGATTGTGGATCAACCTACACTGTCTTGTCTCCTTTGCAAGTGTGTCTCCTAAATACCTCTCCCTGTATAGGTGGTCTCTTCAGTGTCTTCTCCTCCAATTCCAATTGATAAACCCCTCAAATTCAATTGATAAATTGAATAATAGAAAACTTAAAAATAATGGAAATCACTAACCAAGTTGGACTTAGAGCCGATTGTAACATCTATCACATTTAACACGCTTCGTATCCTGCCCCAGTGTGAGTGTAACACCCTTAGGGAAGGGAACGAAACATGTCTTATAAGGATGTGGATACCTCCCCTATTCCGACGTGTTTTCCCCTTTAGAGGTGGGAAAGAGCAAATCCGTGAGGTGCCGGTCAGGCCCCAAAATAGATAATCTGCATGGGTGTTACATTCACACTAGGACGACGATACATAGTGCATCCAGATGTGAGCAGTTACACTGGCCAAAGTTGTGGAGCTACTAGTATGCAATGAGCCACCTTTAGTGGATGCCTTGCTCGTCGTGGCCTTCAAGGAGAGATTTTGAAACTCTAGCATGCGCCAGGACTCTGGATGGCTTGAAGGAAGTGGGATTCAATCCAATCTGAGAGAACGAGTCTTAACGGGCCTCAATGTACATCTTCCTTTAGTCGCTTTACAGTGCAACTCTTCCAGGCCTTGAATATCATCTTCTCATCTTGGGGAATGGAGAAGTGTCTCTACATGAATAAAAATTAATTAATTCATGTCAAACATTAGAAATCAAAGAAGACTTTAAATGAATCAACTGACTTTTATTACCTTCCAATTTTTGTACCACTCCTCCTTTGTTTTTTAGGCACCTTATCAAAATTTATGTAAGGCGCATCATACATTTTCTTAATGGTATCTGTGACCTGGTGGATATCCTTCTGGATGGATACCAACTGAATACATAAAGACATATAATATAGTGGATAATGACAACATAAAATAAGAAAATTATGTTAACATTCACATGAAATAATTTTTTGCGACATATTTCATAAATATCTTACGAGGTGGATGCATCCATCTAAGACTTGGAAGTGCTCTCAGGGGTGCCTGGGTTTGTGACTGTTCTGCTGAGGATGATGCAACAATGGATCCATTGCCTGTGTGTTGTGTAGGGACGACATTGCGAATGTAGTCAATGGCATAGGCTTGAAGCTCATTGTACTGGAGGGAGTAGGCACATATCTAGGGTTGGGCACCATAACACTAAGATGAATACAATTTCAACATTTAGTAACCATGGCAAATAATTTCTTTTAGAAATATCAAGTGCAACGAATTCAAGCTTTATAATATTTGACATTGTAAATGCACTTAAAAATAAAAATATCAAGTTAATTAGGTAGATCCTAAAAGAAGTCAAATAATTAGAATATTCAAATCCCATATATTATTAGAAAGCAAAGATATATTTATATATGATGACTCTTGTAAGAGAGTGATTTATTATAAGAGTGAGAGGAGTAAACCTGACGCATAAACATACATGAATAGTCAGAATTGAAAATGATTAATGATAATTTATGATCACTTGATTATTTAATATACCACGTGATTTTATATTTTAATCTTGACTGTTTATATAAAATTATCTAACAATCTAAATTTGCTCCTCTCACTATTACAATAAACTATTTTTTCACTTGAGTCCTTTTATATATATATATACACACACATGTCCAAAAGAAAATCTCTCCTCAAAAGAAACTTGAAGGATTTTTCTACCTTCTAGAGACTTGTCTGTCATGTAAATAAAATAAGACCAAAAAAAGTAGAAAGATGAACAAATATTCTACAAACTCAAGCAGCCTAATTTTTCAGGAAGTTGAGAACTAGCTATACAATATTATTTTCTTGTTTCTTCATGAGAAATTTATCCTTTATATGTATAGGAATATATAAGTATCAATGGGAAGAGAGGTTACACATTTCAAGATAATATACTTTAGTGTAAAATGGTTATCATTATAATCACCAACCTTTACTCTCAATATCATTACTCTATTAGATTGATAGGCAGCAAGTGTATTCACTAATAATATCTTCAATTTGGCTCTGACTTTTTTTTTTTTTAAGGTAAGGGGTAGAATCCTCCTCTATATCATTCAAAACAAACTTTTTTTTATTTATTATCATGTGACAGAACAAACTTAATTTTCCAATTTGGGCCTAAACCCATTTCAATTTTTTGATGACCAGATGATAACTTTATGATGGGCTAATTATCACTCCCAAAAAGGACATCCTAATCAGAAGGACAATCTTCAAGTGGCCACTACCCCACTAGCAGTCAAATAAGGACCATGGTATTGAGTATGCCACACGTCAAATCCACAACCTCAGGCCTCATCTTGCCACAACATTTTCCCTTAATTGGTAAGAATTTTTCGGTGCCAAATAAAATTAGAAATGTAAACCCAAAAAAAAATTAAAAAAATAGAAACAATCAAGATAAGACACTTGCGGAGAACTCATGCTACTAATTCCCCATGTCATCATGCAAAAGCAATCCAACGGCTCACATTCACTTTAAAGAACCAGCCGCAAGTGATATATTATGATTGGCACTTGGCCTCCACTCTCCTCTATTCAAAATCAAACCAAAACTTTTTAGACACTGTCCACTCTTGTTTTTCCTTGCTGGATTAACTTCACAATGGCTTCATTGGTCATGTCATTTGCTCCAGCAACAGGAAGAGTGTTTGCAGCAACAGCAGCAAAGGGTGCAGGCGGTAGCAGCAAGGAGGAGAAAGGGTTGCTTGATTGGATTCTTGGAGGGTTACAGAAGGAAGACCAGCTGCTAGAGACTGATCCTATCCTCAAGAAGGTGGAGGAGAAGGGTAGTGGAGCCACCACCAATGGCCGCAGTAAGAACTCAGTGGCAGTGCCACAGAAGAAGAAGGGTGGTGGTTTTGGAGGGCTGTTTTCCAAGAATTGATGCAACCATCACTCCATGAAAGAACCTAATTCAAGTGCATCCACTGCATTATATTCCTGTCCATTTTAGCTTTTATTTTTTTAAGATCTATATTGACCATTATGGAGTGTTACGTTGTATTTGCTTTGCTTTTCTGGTTCATTGGAAAATTTATAGAACAAATTCATTCATTTTGCGGTCATTTACCAGCCAGCTACAATCCGTATGACAGTATATTATATATATATATATATATATATAAGTTTTTTACATATTATCTAATTATGTCCTCACATAGATATGATAGTTGACTCTCAGTTACTACTTTAAAAATTTTGCACATAAAATTTTTTTAATTGGATGATAGTGCTATGTTTTACACCGTTAATGAGTTATTTCGACCTTGATTTTTCAAGTCTCGGAAACTAAATGCAAATGAACCTTAAAGGATTTAAGACCCAGTTAATGTTGGTCTAATTCGAAGAAATGTTGTCTTTGAAACAAAGATCCCTCTGCTTTGAGCTTTCACTCACATTAAACCGTTGAACTTAGATAACCTTAGCACTATCATCTGTTGCAAAAAGAAAAAAGTCAAAAAAAAAAAACCATTCAGATTTGATTGTTATCAAGAACCCTCAAAGATTGAAACAAGGCAATCACTCAATTCCCTAGGGGAGGAGCTCACTGTCATCAGTTCAGGTTTTACAGCTCATAAATATTTGATACTCCAAGGAGCAAGAGTAACCTTGATTTGCAAATTTGCCAATAGATCCATATTAGAAAGAAATGCTTATGTAAAGAGAACTATTGGCTATGGACTTCATGCAATCAATACATATTCTTTTCCCCTTTACATAACAAATTCATGTTAAAGTTCAGGACCAGCATGTGCATTGTTGTTAAAGACTACAGAATCATGTTCACGATTTTCTAATGAGGAATTAATCAATTAGCAAATGCTAGAACCGATGCCTACTCATTGGAATTCAGACTCATTATCTTAGCTGAAATGAAATGCACATTGTTAGAAATCCATCAGAAGAATACACACTAATTTATGTTTGTAATGATACATAAAAGATGGCATAGTAGACAAAGTTCCCACCATTACGACGTGTGGGAAGAGATGGATACATGCACAAAAACATAGCACTGGTAGCAAGCAGGAATAAATCCCCTCATATGAAAATTGTATATGATCTGATCATGTGTTGATTTTTACAATTGATCAAGACGGCAGGACTGAGTTTAGAACCCAAGAGAATAATCTAATTAAGACTGAAAATAAATCCACGATCAGGTCATATGAAATTTTCACATTAGAAGATCCATTCCTGTAGCAAGCACACCTTAGTAGTTAAGAGACTCTCTGATTAAACATGTCTCAAGGAGCATCTATAGAATCTTCACGGGAGGTTGCGGTTAAGGAATTGGATCTAGAAAAGGAAGAGTGGATGAACTCAATGCAGTCCTCAACTGCAGCTGTCCTATGAGAATCAACAGAGGACACTGCTGATTTTGATCTTCCTAACGAAGCCGAGTCGTTGTGTAAGGATCTCCTGAGAGGAGCCAAGCGTAGAGCATTCGTCACTCTCTCTGCAAGATCCTTGACAAGTTCAGCAGAGAGAACTCAGAATGCCAAGGAATCCTGAACATGCAGCTCCTCACATGCCGGTTCCTAGTTGCTTTCCTACCAGAATTTTGTTTCAAGGAGTGGCTTGTTTTCTCATCCATGCGACTCATGTTTTGCTTATTCTTGTTTGCATGTTGACAATAACATCCTATACATGAGAGAAAGAAAAAGATAGAGAGGAGAGAGTAATAATCAGAAACTGTGTTTGTGTCTTTGTGATTCTGTTGAAACTTGGAAGTTAAAACAATTTTAGGTGAGGCCTGGAAGTACAGTTGTTGGAGTGGTTTGGGAACTAAGGAAAGGGGAGTGTCTTGTGTGATTGAGTGAGAAACAAGCATTTATAGGAGCATAGCATTTCACTATTTCTCACATTGTATGTGAATCATGAAAGAGCTTTTGAAAATACGAAGGAAAGTTCACCAATAACAAATAAGTACATAAGGAAAGTGCAGAAAGTTGGGTTAAGGCGGTGAGAAAAGAGGCATACTTTAGGAGTAAAAAAGATAGAAGAAGCACTTGACATCTTTATTACTTTGTATTTCAAGAAGCGCTGCCGCCCTGTGACTCTGCAGAGCACACTTTTATGCTTTCTATGTGATGGAGTATCTCAGTTGAGTAAAACCAAAGATAGCAGGAACTCTTTTTTCTTGTCTTTTTTTTATTGAATAGGAGGAACATTTTCGGTTGAAAGTAAAGGAGTTCATCATTCCTGCCCAAATACATCACATCCTAAAGAATAAAAAATAAAACAATCTAAAACTGAGTAATTTTATTTGTATAATTTTTGGGACATTTTTAAAGAAATACTTAGAGGTGTCACTCAAACATTGGTTAAGGACACCTGATAGTACCCCTTTATACATGTCCTCAAAAAAGTGGAACAAATGAAATTTCTCTTTAAAATGAAGGTGGGGGGTACAGCCACATTCAGCCCACTTTCTTAACTGAAACCAGCACTATAATCATTCCATTGTTTTTAGTTAATTCTCTCCTCATATCTCCAAATGCAACAAGGAACACTGCCAACCATTTTTCTGCTAAATATCTTATCTATAAAGAGTATGTCATCCTAGTGTGAACAAGTTGACATGATATGATAGGCTTTCATTCAGCAATAACAATAACCACGGTCTAAATTCGAAGCTAAATGTGAAACTTGGAAAGTAAAAAATAAAATAAGATTTCCAGGGCCTTTTTGATAATAGAAAACAAAAGAATGTCATCCAGCACCCTAAAAAGTTTGATGCTTTAAAGTTCCCATCAAATTTTATACTCATTGAGATGAACAATGCTGACTCCAGGTATCAAGATATGTACTGGCAAAAGGCCCTGGTCAACACTTCGTGTGAAACCTATGAATCCACGTTAGAGTTCCTTATCAACACATTATTAGCAAATATTTTCTCATGAGGACCACATGACTTGAGAAATAAGCCATAACCAGGGCTTTGATATTCCCCACTGTTACTATGGGGTTAATTTTGTTTATTGATTACATAATCTAATCATATCTGATTAGATTTGATTCATTGTATAATAATATAATTATATACACTAGTATCGGGAGTGTTTATGCTCCCAGGCAATACCACTAAGATGTTGAATGAGTTAATAATGGCTCAAGCATGGAGTGGAAAGGAAACATGGTTCAATAATCAGAGTATTGGATCTATTCCACCTGCTGTCTTTACAAACTGATAGCATCGCTACTGCTTTTATCTTATCTCATTATTGTTAAACATACTAATAAAAGCACCAGTGCAGATTAATCTTCTGGAGGTGTGGTTGGTTTTCATTTGGCTTCAATCTTGTAAAAAACTGATGCATTGCAAGATACACAAGCCAAGTTGTATCATTCTGCCCTATGGCCCTTTGAATAATTTTGTTTATGAACCCGGGTTATTCATCACCAAAAGTAACAACTAATCCCTCAAGGCGTATATTTCAGACATGGATATTACATCTAACCACCAGACACTTTCCATACACACTGAGAATTAACCATTTAAATAGGATAGATGTTTAAGACAGCTACTCCATCTGTAATAAGCCTTATGGTTCATCCTTTGAATCAATTGTAATTGAATAGTAGGAGATTAGCAATAGGTGAGCTTAGTTTGGGAGAATAGGAAAATGATTTTGTGCGCAATACATAGAGGGCTCCTTTCCTCTGGAAAGAGTTTTAGAGGACCGGTACTCACAAATTTGAGTATCACTACTTCACTACTTTTTTGTGTTCCCATTGTACTCTTTACCGACAAAACTCAAATTTGTGAATACCGATATTCTAAAAACGAAGACAATCCCGATTTAGAGATGGACATAAAACATAATCATCAGTGGATACAACGAATTTTCTTTTCTCCCGCATGCCCCATGCATAACCCAAAAGGGCTATTTGCTAAATATGGCTACTACATTACTCATGCTACCTGGTGAGCAGGAGAATAGAGACAGTACTTGCATAAAGTATCAATAACAGGCAGTTTCACTAGAAAACATACGCCCAAAATCATCTGAAAATAAAAAATAAATCAATATCAAAGTAGGGATGGAAATAGTTCAGGCATCTCATAATGGCTTCGACCTAGCCTACATAAAAACATTTCAATTTATTAAAAGATAAACTTTTTAACTTATGTAAGAAGTCTTTTAGCCTATTTTATTCTTTTTTCCTTTTTGACATATTTATAAGTCTTTTAACTTATCCAAGTGCAGATTTTTTTTTTTAATTTTATAATCAAGTTGGGTTTTTGAATTATCTCAAACTTTTAAAAAGACCAAACTAAAACCATTAAAAAGACCTATACCAAGTAATAAACTTAGGCTATTGCATATACGGGCCAAATATATTTAAGCCAAAACCTAGTTTAACATTTTTCCGTTGCTCCGGAGGATATGCAGTTACAAGTAATTGTAAGAAAAAGTTGAAAATATTTTACAGGTTGCATATGCAAGGAGAGATTGAATTTACACATGTAGCCTGCAACGTGTGACTATAAAACAAAGACCTTACGATATGGTTCTTCTATGTAGATTAAATGAAAAATGTATATGGCTTGTGAAACAACACTACATCAAGCAGTTTCCACGGCCACAACAACCCAGGAAATCTTTAGCAGGATCTTCAGTCATCTACTCTAATCTCTGCAGGCCACATGATTTTCAAATGAAGACATAAATAAAACACAATAGTTCTACACAAATTTAAATAGAGGAAATTCTACTCAACTAGTAGGTCTGCACTCTAATGAACATGCAACCAAAGATTCGTCTACCATTCATCAGAAGCCCATTCTGAACCAATCAGAGTACAGGGAATATTTATGGTCAATTTCCATGACAGTAACTGCCTGATGCAGATGCTGATGTACAAAATCATCTCTTTCCATTATGCATTATTGTTTAGATAGGATTCCATTTACAAGAGCTAATGATAGAAAATCATTAAGTCCCTAAATTCAGGAAATCAAGCAACAAACCATTACTAGTGAGAGAATGAATGGTTCCCCTGATAGAGAGGGCAGTGCAATGCACAAAACTCCCACCCGGTGAGGTCTGGGAAGGATAGATGTACGCAATCTTACCCTTGCTTTGTGGAGAGACTTGGGATTTGAAACTGTGACTTCCAAGTCACAAAGCAACAACCTTACCGTTTGCCGAGACTCACCCTCATTGGTTCCCTAGATTAAACTCGGGAGAAACAAAAAAAATACGTCAGTTATTTCCCTGAATGATCATCTACTCTCACCTCTAACTCCATTCAGAACCAAATTTCAGGGCAAACAGTAGCCAATAATTCAAAAGGTGCTTTGCAGATCCAAAACATACAATGAAGCTTGCATTTCACAAGTGAAATACAGATGGCAAACTTTCTTATTATGAACATCCTCCAGAAGCAATTGTTTTACAGTTATTCACAAAACAAAGACACAAAGAGACATCAGAGATCCAAGGATGAATGTTGCTCCATTCTCCAATGAAATAAATGCCATCAGTCTTGTACTATACACGGATATGCACAAAATTTTGATCCAAATAAATGAATAATCAAAACACATCAACAAACATTTGCTTAAAAATCTCAAGACTGTTTCCCATTCATGACAAGAAAAATCTCCCCACCATGACCAATGGTAAAATCCAAGAACTCCCTAACTTCATGTGTATCTCGGAACGGTTGAGGATCAGCAAGATCACTGTCCAAGTTATACCAAATCCCATCAATCTTCCTCAGTGCAATCCAGTGCCTACTTCTCCAAATCCCAGCAAACCTTCTCACGGAGATATTGATCACAATCCCCATCAAGACATCCTCAGGTGCATCAAGATCAATGGAGGATGCTCCATTTCGACGGTCATGCCACACCACGGTCTTTCCTTTCTCTTCTAAAGCACCAATCAGAACATTTATATCATAGTTCCCAGTCAATGAGTTGTGATGGGGCTTGAAAAGGAAATTTAATGGTGTCCAAGTTGTTTCACTGTTGGAGCTATCATCAAGTGCAAGCCTTTCAGATATTGCATTCAAGCTTGCTCTAGTGAATGCATCCTTTTGCTGATTATTACAAGGGGAAAAAAAGTCAAATTATGAATAATGAATTAATGGGTATGAATTAAATTTTTTTTTTGAAAAAAAAAAAAAGAACTTGAACACTAAAACCATCCTATCTATGCTATTCAAGAAATGGGTATGAATCAGATTGGCTCGATGCTGAAGAATCCATGATTGAATTGTGAACAGAAAGAGTTAAAGTAAAAAGGGTGTGGGAGTGATTGAGGGAAGAGGCACCTGAAAGAGGGAATTGAGAGAGTGCAAGAGGCAGAACTGTAGCTTTTGCCTTTCGTGGTAGACTTGGGACTGTTCGCTGGTCATCTTCAGAATTTATTTGATGGCAGCAAAACTGGTATTGGAGTGAAAGGGAAGAAAAGGAGCACTGTGAAGTTTGATGCAAAATCGGGCAAGGGAGGTGTAGGGGGTAAAGATAGCTTAGATCAGGTCAAAGCGGCTTTGGGTAAAACAATCCTTCCTTGTACGGTCGAAGAGTTGTCTATTTAGCCACTTTCGCTGTTCTCCCTCCCATTTTTATTTTAGGGTATGATTGGATTAAAAATAAGGTTAAAAATGGGATAAAAATTATATGTAATAATATATAAAATTTATTCATGTAATTTTTACTCCTATTTTCATCATCCAAATAAACACATCCTAAGACTTAGTGGTTATTTTACTCTTTGATTTTATATTTGAAATTATTTTAGCCTTTAACTTTTAAAATGAGTTAAAATTAATCCCCGATATTATAAAATATAAGTTAAGTTACCCTACATCCTATTTTAATTTAATATTTTATTAATAAATGATACTTTGTAATGTTAAGTGATATTTGATATATCTATATGTTCTGAAATATAATGAAATTTAAAACGACTTATTTTTGCATCTACAATTGTACAAAATGAGTTATTTTATTATTTGAAAAGGAGATTTAAATAAGCCATTTTGTGTAATTTTACACATATGAATGAGTTATTTTAAACTTAATTCCACTTAGAATGATATAAAGTATATGAAAGTATCACTTAACGTTATACAATATTGATTATTTGATAGAATGTTAATAAAAGTGATGAGGGACTAATATTACTCACATTTTACAATGTTAGGGACTAATTTGATTTATTTTAAAAATTAAGATTAAATAAACTGCAAGTATAAAGTCAATGAACAAAATGAACACTAACTCTTTTATTAATTTTAATTGAGGTTTACTAAAATATCTTTCTTTTATTATAATGAAAAGAGCATATAGTTAACAATATTTATTTATTGTTGTGGTAATGATATTAAGAGTTATTGTTGATAGTTTATTGAAAACTAATTTAATTATTCAAAAATATTTAATATTGATATCATTTTTTAATTTTTATGTGGTCCGTAAATATTATAAATATTTAATATTAACATATTTAATGAATATAGTCATGCATATTTTCATACTAAATTATTTTTTGCAAAACTTTCTTGAAAAATAGTTATCTAGCCAGTATACCAATGAATGGATATATTTGTGAATTTGAGTTTTTGAGGAAAGAAGAAGTGAGAAATTTGTAATATAATTTTAATAAATATTTTACAGTCATATATATTGCTGTTGGTTGTGTATATCTAATGAATCAGATTTTATTGACTGTTCTTATACGGAGGGGAGGCCCATTTAGTTTGCCTCCTGAGTTTGAAGAACTTCTCATTGAGAAGACTTTTCTTTTCAAGGTCGAACTCATGGTGCTGAGAATGGCCAGGATGCACCATCTTACAATGTCCTTGACATACATATGTTTTGATCCTAATGTCATATCCAAGTTCAAGGATGTTAAGACACCCATAGAAAGTGTTGAGGTTTGATATAATTTGTCTTGAATGTCCTTTTCATTGCCCAACAATATAGTCTTATACATGGTATATTCTTTAATATGATTAAGTTATTTTTTTTTTCTTTCCTATTCTAGCCTGACATGGCAGCTGGGTTGTCATTTGGTTGCAAGTCATTAAGCATGGAGTTCAAAGACATTAATTTGTCTATCGTCAAGGTAAAAAATTTTATTTTTTTTATAGACTTTCATGTTTTTTGTTCTTATAAAAGTTAACAACAATAATATTTCCACATGGTTGTCTTAGATTGTTCAAAAATTGATCTAAACATGCGAGAACCTATAATCTTTCATCTATCGATGAAGTTGTAGCCTTAGTTGTTGGAGATTGTGATTGTTCAGAAATTGGAATAGACGTTATATATTGTGAAAAAGAGTGATAGTCGCTTGCAGAGAATTCATGAAACCTATACAGCTTTCATTCCTCTACAATATCTTTGTTGTTTTCATTTGGAGAAGATGGTCGTTAGGAGGATATACCAAAAAGGGATTCTTAATGCAATAAGAACATATTTAAGAGAGTCATGGTTACATTGAGAGAGTTCATTGCCTTCAGAATTATGGATACAGATGAACATGGAAATATCCCTGGTATAAGAAGATTGTTTCAATAGTTACTGGTTGATGTTTACATAATGATTGAATTACATAGAATTTAATGGGTTAAGCTAAACCAATGTATAATCAAATTAGACACTCTCAGTGGTCTAGAAGAAGCTGTTACAAACTTACAAGAGGTGAAACAAATGGAGTAAATTCTGGAATGCAAATTATATTTTCTTCATATGTTATTGGAGGAATGAGATATATGTTTAATAATTGTCAAGATGTTGTGGCAATTTGCAAGAGGTTTGGATACCCTGATTTATTTATCACTGTTACTTGCAATCCTCAGTGACTTGAAAGTCAAAGATTTGTTAGTCAAAGAGGAATTACAGCTGAGGACTGTCTGGATATTGCGTATAGATTATTCTAAATCAAATTAGATCCAATGATGTCTGCCTTTAAGAAAGGATGTTCCTTTGGTTGAGTTGTAGCAAGTAAGAAATTTAATACATTTTCCTACGTGATTAGCAACGTTATTTGTTAACTTAATTTAGAGTTTCTTATTTTTAATTAATATCGTGCTTTGTTATGCTTTCATTTAATTATGAATTTAATTTTTGCTTACATATATGGTCCAGGCATGTACACAATAGAATTTCAAAAAAGATGATTGCCACATGTCCATATTCTTCTGTGGTTACACCCAGCTGATAAGTTACTAAGTCCAAAGCAGATTAATAAAGTCATATCTACTGAATTACGTGATAAGAGCAAATAATTCCATTTTTATGAGGCTGTTACTACGTTCATGATGCATGGTCCATGTGTGTGCCAAATCATTAATCACCATGTATGATGAAGAGCGGTGTTCAAAGTTTTATCCAAAGAACTTTGTTAAGAATACTTCATTTGATAAAGATGGATATCCAGTTTATAGAAGAAGAAACTCTGGAATCACAACTACAAAGGAGGGAGTTGAATTGGACAATAGGTTTGTGGTTCCTTACAATCAGAAGTTGTTAATGAAATATCAAGCACACATCAATCTTGAGTACCGTAACAAATCTAATTCCATCAAGTACCTTTTCAAGTATGTGAATAAAGGTGCAAATAGAGTTATTGTAGTTGTAACACATCCAATACTTAATCCTAAAACCTAAGCTGTTGATGATATAAAGAATTATTATGAATGTTGTTATGTATCTGCATGTAAGGCTGCATGGAGAATTTTTGCATTTGAAATCCATAACTGGTGGCCTTCAGCTCAAAAGATTATGCATCCATCTTCAAAATCAGGAATTAGTGATCTTCAGAGACAATGAAAGACTTGATGATGTTGTTTCTAGGAACCAGAATATGAACTCAATGCTCAAAGCTTGGATGGAAGCAAACAAGACATATGGTGAAGGAAAGGAATTGACATATGCAGAATTTTGCACTATATTTGTATAAAATAAGGAAAGATATGAATGGTTTCCAAGGAAACATGGGCAGTCAATAAGCAGGATACAATATCTTCCTATAGGAATTGGTGATCTGTATTAGATGAGATTGTTGTTAATTGTACAAGGATGTACAAGTTATGACAGTTTAAGAACAATTGATAATATTATACACAACTACTTTGAAGGTTGAACAAGTACGCTATGTCATGGGGCTCTTAGCAGGTGATAGAGAATTTATTGATAGTATAAAGGAAGCTCATATGGAAATCAACAATGGAAGTTATTTGTTACTCTATTGTTATCAAGCATTATGAGTAGGCCAGAATATGTATTTGAGCAAACATGGGAATTTTTAGCGGATGAAATTGTTTATGATTGAAGAAGAATTCTCCAGAATAATGTATAAACTAATCCTAGTATAAACTAATTCTTGGTTTAAATATTTATTTTCATTACTTATTTTAACATTTTGGACTAATAAATTTTACTAACTAATCATATTTGAACATTATCAATGAGATACTTAATATTTATTATTCAATAATAGGTATTTCAGCCCCAAGTATTTAATTGATAAATTTGTGTTTAATTGAAATAAAGAAGTTATTCCACTCAAATGGATCGTCTTTAAAAGTTATTGTGTGTCAATCCTCGATCATTGTCCAATCAATGAACATCAAATCACTTCTTAGTTGATGAATTGAATAACAACAAAGAAGAAACACTTGTTGACCTAAGATGATACTTATCTTCTATAAATGAAGATAAAAGATGGTTTTCAACAAGATAACAAAAGCCGTTTAAGAGGGGAGAGGTGTCTTTTTGTTTATGGTTATGGCGAAACATGAAAGACCTTTTATTTGGAACACATTGCAGCTATTCGATCTGAAGGGCAAATTGTTTTAAATGCTACACCATGTGGTATTGCTTCAGTACTTCTGTTTATAGGGAGAACTTCCCGTTCTTGATTCTCAATTCCTATCACTATAAGAAAACTCAGCATTATCAAGGGTCATTTGTGTTGAAAAAGACATGCTTGGCCGTCAAAATAGTTTTTTCAACAATAATTTAATCGAAAAGTGTTGAAAAAATATCGTCAAGAAAAGAAATTTTGACGGAAGGTGGTTGAAAATACTTACCAACCATTTTCGACAATTATTGACTGTCGAAAATACTTGTAATTGTTGTCAACTAAAACCATACCCCAACTCTTTTCTTTTCTTTTTCACAATTATAAGTATTGACAATAATAAACATTGACAATTACAAAAGATTTGCTTCAATTAGGTAGACAACAAATATCAATTTATAACATTGTATCAATTCATATTAAAAGTATGATTTTTCTAACAAAAGTACAAGTCAATCACATGTTCTAACTATGCCATGACTTAGGTATTCTACATGATATGAAAAGGTATAACATTATTGGTACTTTTGGTACCACTTGAGCTACGCTCTAGAAAACCAAAGCAGAAGCCATGCAACCAAACTTTGTAACAATCTATTTCTCTTGTAAGAGGCACAGTTTTTTGCAGTGGCTGTTTCATTTGTACCCTGCCTTTTCCCATTCTGGGGACTTCCTTCAGCTGAATACACAAAAGAGACACACATTATAAATATCATTGGTGCATCACAGTAAAGCCTAAGTCAAAGTGCAAAACCAAATTAAAAAAAAATAGAAGAACAAATTAAAAAAGAATGTGCACTTTGACATGACCATTACCAAAAGGGTTGGGAGAAGGATTGATAGAGCCACCATTTGAGTTCTGAACCACTTAATTAAAAACTTCAGCTAATTTAGGATCCAAGTGAAGAAGTGCTGCACAAATCATTTAACATAGCAATTCTCAAAATACAATAAGACCTCAAATAGTTTCAACTTTCAGAACTTACAATTATAACTCAGAGATAGCTTCAGAAATAGACTAAACTTGGAAGATTTGGATACTACTTTCTTTTAACCCTTTAAAATATGTTAGTGTCAAGTAACAAAAGAGAGAAACGAGAGTGGTTTCTGCATAGGACTTGAAGACCACTGCATAGCAGCATAGATAATAAAACATAACACTTAATTAGTTCTTCAAGGTAAATGATATGATCCAAATAAAAGATGGGCTTGATTAAACTTACCTGGACATTGGGAGAAATTATCAGGAGCTTTGCAAAGTGAAGGAAGGCCTAGAGCAAGTATGATGTTAACCTTTAAGGCAAGGTCAGGATCATCCCTGTCTTTGATAATAAGACAGATGCACTTCTTATTGTTCTTGATGGCTTGTATGAGACCACTGCAACAATCTGGTGTGGGAGCTTTGGCATCACCACCAACATATGGCAGACATGTTGCAATGTCAGTCAATTGTTCTGAACATTTCTGTTTCTCTAAAGCTGAATCCCCCATTGCATGCCTGAATAATAACATCAATGCTATTGTTAACACTAGCATGTGTGGTAGAATAGCACCAGGGTATTGGAACTCAGAAGAAGCCATATTCAGTTGTAATGAATGGATGAGTGGAGGTAGTTTATAGTTTATAAGCTGTGGAAGTAGAATTGAGAGACAAGTCTTAAAATGAAATGAGGACATATATGATAGTCCAAAATTACATTATGTACAACAGCAAGGTACTAAAAGTCTAAAACAATATGTACTACTCTATTTCCTTTATTCGAAGCATGCAAATCTTGAGAAATTACTTATTCAAATCTAGATCCTATTATTAGTTACTAGTAAATATTGAGTGTTTCTGAACAAGTGGGACATTATTCAAAGACTCTGGTTTTTACCTAAAATGGCAACTTGGCAAGTCTAGTACAAATGTGAACTAGAGCCTATATAGATCACAAACCACTTAAAACGAACCCATTTAGGCCTATAGGTAACAATTAGATTATAGAGTTATATTCCTAATTTGCATCCAATCCTTGTTCATTGATTATAACTAAGCTTAATACACCTGGAAACAATATTAACTAGCTCGTTGATATTCATATTCACACATTAACAAAATAATCATTATAAAGTAACATGATCAAGAGTTGCAACAGTAATAGCCAAGTTTGCAAACAATATTCAATAATAAAAGGCACTTGCCTCGGGAGGAATTTGAGATGCAACATCTTTCAGCTTGAAATGCTAGCATAAGCTATCAAAGAATTAAACCAAAATTAGAGTTTGCATCACGTCCTCCTCCGTTCCGTCGCAATGTCCTCCGTACCACCATGTCGTCCACAGCGCCGTCGCGTTTGCAACCGCACCCTCCATCATGCTCATCAGATCTACCACCAAAGCTGCACATTGTCGATCTCCCTTGCTGCACATCGTAAATCTCTGTTCTGAAGCGGTGGTGAGAAGGATTTGAAAACAGATTTCACGAAAATCACATCTGAGGGAAGGGATTTGAAAAGTTTGAATAAAAAATAGATGAAAGGAAATCACGAAACTGGATGGAATTCTTCGATCTATGACCATTGCAAACTCATGTGCGAGATTTGAAATGTCTGAGTAAAGGGATTTGAAAAGTTCGAATAAAAAATGGATGAAAGGAAAAAGAGATCAAAGAGGTGAATGCTCACCTTTTGGACGAAGTGGAGAAGGAATGAAAGAATCTGAAGAAGAAATTTGGAGAAAATGAAAACATGAATGAGAAAATTAGGGAAAAATTAGGGATATGAAAAGGAAATGAGAGAAAAGTTTACCCAAGCAATTCTCTCTCTCTAAGCAATGCCCAAAGTCTGAAGTTGAGTGTGCTGAAACAATTTTAATAGAGGTTAGTAATTTTTTCAACGGTCAGTAGAATATTTCATATACCAATTCTTTCTGACACAAGCGTCCAGAATAATATAGAGGAAAAACTATTTTCAACAATCACAAGTACTGTTGAAAAACTATTACATTCACAAATATATTTATCAACATTTTTTTCAACGCTTATAAAAAGAGAGTCAATAATAATATCCTTTTTCAACACTTAATGTAGACCGTTAAAAATACATTGTCAATAATACTAGCTTGTCTTGTAGTGTATAAATCTTACTAAATTATCTACATGCAACATTAAACAAGGAAGCTAGAGAGTAGAGCTTCTTCAACAAGCAAGTTTGATTATATGGGATGAAGTATGCACGGTAAACAAATTTGCTTTCAAGGCTTTTGATTGTACTCTTAGAGACATTATGAGGTTTTCTACTACTGACTCAATGAACAAACCACTTGGTGGAATTGGAAGTGATTTTCCTCAAATTTTACCAGTAATACCAAGAGAAAGCAAAGAAGACATAGTGTTTGCAACTATAAACTCATCAAAGTTATGCAGTCATTGTCAAGTTCTGACATTCACTCAGAAAATGAGGTTGGAAATAACTGGTTCTTCTATTGATCCGAATCTAAAAGACTTTGTTGATTGGATAATTAAAGTTGAAAATGGAACCTTCAGTCAAAAAATGATGGAGAAGCAGACATAGAAATTATAAGTGATCTTCAATTATCATAATCAAGCTTTCCTCTCACAAGTATCGTTGAATTTACATATCCAAATTAATTG
>JAMLFY010000014.1:11699652-11784478 GCA_030441495.1 Dalbergia oliveri | reverse complement strand
TCTTGACGCCTTGTGTTATTTTTTTTTTGTTATTATTTCTTTTTTTTTCACAGAAATGATATTTGAACCCGAATGTTTGGGGACACTCAAGATACCTACAACATGTTTCGTTTCATTTTTCTGTTTTCAATTTTCTATTTTTCAGAATTTTACAAAATAAATATTGAAAATTAAAAATAAAATCTTGTAGTTCATCTTTTAGTATTTATCACAAAAACTGAAAAATTAAATCCTAAAAGTTGAAGCGGGCAGGTTACAGAGTGTAAAAAGTGTAAGTAGAGTGAAAATAGGTAAAAAGCTTTCAAAACCTCCAATATGGTATGTTAAAAACTAAAATTACCCAATTAGAAGCTTCTTTTTTTATTTTTTTCAATAGGCCAGGTCTAGATTTAACTTAAGGTATGTTTGGTTTGGGGTGAAAATTTTCATGGGGGCTCTAAATGTAAAATTAAACGTAAAGCTATCCATAAAAACTTTTAATCCATATTTTCCTCATCAATCAAACGCAGATGGTTAAAATATACTTTGACTAAAAATACAATATATTTTGACTTATTTCCCTATTAACTCGTGTTGGGCCAATTCAAATAAACTTTCCAGGACCACCTTATTTGCTAGCTAGCTAGATGCATATCATAGTGATCAATGATTCAAATGTAAACAGACGGAACAACCTTATTCATTAACTTATATTTCCTTATTAACTATGAAAATTTCTTCCCTACTTTGGTCTAAAAGCACAACTTGCTTCCTATTATGGACTAGAGTTTTGGGGGTGGATTAGTTGTGTTAATAAGTTAAGCCTTAATCTATGGGTTTGTAAGCTTATAAGGAGAATGTGGGAAATGGTAAAAAGTGGGAATGCACTCTCTTGATAGATAACAAACTTTGCAAGCCTCAAGAGATAGATAGAGAATGAATTGAAGCCTCTCCTTTCCTCCTCGAGCAAAGACATCGTCTCATTTTTCTCAAGATGATCTCTCTAATGGGTTTCTCCCTTGCATTTCAAATGATCTTTACCTTGGGTATCCTTTTTTCTATATCCCTATTCCCTCTCTATCAAATCCAATGTAATATTCTTTTTTACAGTGGATGGGATATTTTACGTGTATTATTGGCCATTTGTATTTCCAAAGTATTGTATGACAAGATATAAAGTAGCACTCACCCTTCCTCGTGATGCAAATGGGCTTTTAAGGGCATTGTCCAAAAGGGATTTTTATCTCGCCATGGTTGTAAATGATACTACTTTTTAGGATATTTTAACAAAAGATATATGGGTTAAGGTTTGGGTCATTGCTAGAAATAGATTTGCTACTAAAGGATCTCATTCTCTCTTACCCTAACATGATGTCTTGGTTTTTGGAAGGGAAGAAACTTCTCTACCATCTCATGGGCTGCCCTAGTAGGGCTATATGTCCCTTGCTAGGAATTGCAAGGCTCAAAGCCTACCATGCCACGGAAGGCAATAGTTCCCAAGGTCATAATGTCAACCTTCCAACCATATCACATATAGGGCATCATCCTACGCACCACATCTCTTGAAGGCTCACACTAGGACTCCTTCTGCCTATATCATCATTATTTTGTATCTTAATCATGCATATTAGTTCAAATTACGGTTTGGGTCAAGGACACTTCCTAATCATAACCAAGTGTTATGATTCAAATGATTGAAAGTAATACAAAATGCTTGACAATTTTTTTTTATAGTTATATTATTAGACTCACCATGAAATGATCATTAAGGAGAAACAACAAAAACAACAAATAACAGAACACACCATTAAAATAAAACCAGGAAATAACAAAACAAAACGGGAAGTCCAACTCCTATGAATAATGTTGCATATTGGATTTCAATACTCGTAAAGTCGTACAAAATGCTTGACAATTAAAAATTATAAAAATTCAATTGGATTTTGATTTTCCATAATTATCTGAAAGCTATCCAACAAGTTAAGAAGCAAAGCCCTTTTTAAAAGTTCTTTCATCTCGTTAAGCATTTGGTCTAATTCAACTTGATTTGGTGCAGCTTTCAACATTCTTCAATGAATAAGGCTGAAGTTGTTTTGCTTCATGAAGTTCCAATTGCTTTTGTGTATGAAGTTACGTCAACTCCATCACAATTGCCTACAAAGTAATGAAAAGGTTAACACGTGTACCCTTGATATTAATTACAACAATTTAGCCCCAACCACCTACTATGAGAAAATCAAAATAATACATCTATATTCAATTTAGCATCTCCACTTCTAACAACTTTTAGATAAAATACATGCATATTAGAGGTATACAAAGGGCAGATTGGACAAAATTAAAATCCTGCTCGATGTTTAAGCTGGGGCATTTTGAAACCAAAACCCAACATGATAATAACCCAACTATGGCAGGTTAAAGGGCTAAACATGACATTCAAGCAATATATAGGATTTGGATATTATATATAGTAAAGTTATAAAATTTTATAAGTATGCAACAAAATTTAAGAGATATTTTTCAATATATATTTCATAATAAGTCATTTCAATATAAAAATAACATTAAGATTAAGTAAAGTATATTAATTGGACTATAAAATCACATAATTTTTTACAATTATTATAAAAAATCTAAAGAATTATTTGATTTTGAAATGGAGTGGACCAACCCGATACATGACACAAACCCGATCTTAAAAGCAAACCAATCATTTTCAAGCCTGAACCTGACCCAATGAGCTTTAGGCCAAGTCAGGTTGGGTTATAAACACTCTAATGAACATCATCTTAAAAGAATCAACTATATACTTTGTTTTCAAGAATTCCTCTAAATTAAATACTCGTAATGGATAATCCACAATTGAGAAAATGATAAAAACAACCTGTAGCTCTTCCTTTGTCTCTTCCCTTTATCCAGATACATAACTTTGTACCCCAAGGATGGACAGCTCATGCAACCTATATATAAAAAATCACATTTATTGTAATGTGCTACATTTTGGAAGACAATAGCAATATAAATATATAATTGACAACTAGATGTTCTGGTCTTTGTTCTAGATAGTTGTAGGAAGACTTCTATACACTAGTTTAATGATATTATATACCAAATGCTTTCCGTGTATAAGGATAGCTCTCAGAAAAAGTGATCCAATGTGGATAGCTTTCTTCTCATCCAATTTGTGTATTGGAGTATCATTTGCAAGGTCATGCAACGTCTCATTACTTGTGATTACCTTATGACTTGCTTGATACACAATCACATAAAATTCAATATGCATGTGAAACTTACATAAAATATGATAATATGCATTCTTTTTTAATGCTCAAAAAGAACAAAACAAATCTCAATAATATTTCAACTTTAAAGTAGATTACAAATCCAAGGATTGAGAAAGAGAGTCCTGGCCAAGGTTGATAACTAGTTGTTTTAACTTTGGAAGGATGATTAGTCTCTTCGGCATTGATGATAGTATTGCAAAGGTTTTTATTGCCAATACTCTCAGCTTGTTTGCTAATGACAACAATACCATCTTCCAGTAATACAAGGCTAGTTCCTTTTCTTTGAGAAAATAAAACAAGACTCCTATTAACCTTAGTTTTGAGTATTTGACTCTAATAAGTTTTCGACACCTCTTAGAGAACTTATATATAGTGTGTTGTCCAGCAACAAGGTTACTATATGAATTTTTTCATAATTAAAGGTTGGTAGTTGTATAACTCATCCATCTAAAAGTTCAAAATAATACTATATCAATCATTGTAATGAAAATTTTGGAAACAACATACATTTTGATTATTTAGCATTTTTTAGAAAATAAATAAAAGTGTAATTTTAAAAGGAAACATAATTGTATACATTATATTGTAAATGTATTATAGTAAAAAATATTGCAAACGCATTAATAAGATTATTTTCTATTTTAATTCATGGAGAAATAATGCTAGTAAAGTGTAATGAGGCATACCATAAGACCTAATATAGTTGGTAGCTAGTTTGGTTCTTTAAGTATCTAATCATTAGGGTTTGATTCTTAATGGTGTATATAGCAAAGGTCTTGTGGCCAGGATCAGTCATTACTTATTGTGGTGGATACCTTGGTTCACCCAAAAAAAAGTAATGATGCAATACATAAAAATTATTAATATTAATTAATGTTTTTACTTTTATGATTTAATTTTGATACCTGGTAATGTAAAAAAAATTTACATAGTCATCTAATGATATAATGCCATATCAGAAAATATGGTTAACTTTCATCCACTACTTGAATAGTCATTAAGTGAATAAATTTGATTAGATAATAATGTAAAACTTCCTTATATTGTCATAAATCAAAATTAAACTTTTATTTTTATACTATATTTAATTTAATATTTTTCAAAATATCTTCCCATATTTTTTTAAAATTTTTTTACACTTCCCATACTTGTTTATTGATTGATTACATAATAGATAATGGATATACACAATAGTTATATATAGTAATAGAATCTTCCTATATCATATATTCAACAGAGAAATATAATAATTATTAAAAATTTACTTAAAAATGTAAAATTAGTCAATGCTAGGTTAAAAGAACAATATTAATTTAAAAACATAAAAATAGAACCTATTTAATAATTTATTTGTTAAGTTATTAACTAAATTATCAAGAGATATAAATTATTATATGTATCTTCCTAGTGAATTCAAGTTAATTCTTTTAATTAGTCAAAATATATATTGAATTATTTTTTAAAATTGTCAAGATATATAAAATACATTTTATTTAATAGAATATTGTTCCAAGTCATCAAAAAATTGTAGTATCATGTGCTATACAAAAATTTTGTACTACTAAGACACTAAATAAATTAAATTTTATTTAATATTCTATATCAAGTAATTATGATAGAAAGTTAGGGAAATTAAAAGACATACCATCACTCCCTATAACTCATGGTGGGCCAATTTGGATAAGCTTTTTCCATGATCACCTTTTTCACTAGCTAGATGTTGCAAATAAAATGCATTTGGGGGTTGATCAGGATGATCAATAGAGAAAGGCTGGGTAGCTAGATAGGCAAAAAAGATTTCGACCAAAAAAAGGAGAAAGATAATACTAAAAGATATTAAAATCTCTCATATTCACCTATTCAAAGGTTATATAATTTTTCCCACATCATTCATTTGATTCCATTAACATGCAACAAGTACATATAGAGTCCATCATTGACCACACCATTACTAGGTCCAAGATTATTGGCTCTCTGTTAGTAACAAATGAATAAAAAGTAACCTGGTACATGATACTCTTGCCATTGTATAATTTAGTTTTTCAACATTTGATGCATACAACCTTAACTCTTAATTGTGAAAAAGTGTGTAATTAAACTTTGTAACCACTAGAAACAAGCTATCATCATGATGATTGTACCAAAAGCTTCACAAAAGTAGCCAATGAATTGTATAAGAAAAAATTTCTTGGGGAAATAGGCACCATTATATTACTAGCATAATTTTTTCACATCAAATAAATTTTTCATAAGTAAACAATTATTGAAAGTGTTGTTCATATACATTTAAAACTTATTTTTACCTATTTAATCTCAATCTCATTATGTCATTTATCATATATAGTTAAGTTTGTAAGCTCCATATTTCACAATTTAAAAGCCAACTATGTTTCAAATCAAATCACAATTGAAGTAAACTTAATTAATAACGAAAAGCCTTGTAGAAACTAAGCTTAACAATTGCAATGCGAGTATGAATCAATTATTTGGATTTCAACTTTCTCTCTACATGGCTATGAGTATACATGATGATGAGAATTAGAATAACAACAAATATTACCACTCATTCTACCTCTTGAAGCTTGTGTGAAAAGTTCTACCCCACTTTGGTCTAAAAGCTTGACTTGCTTCCTAGACCAAGCATTATGATTCAAATAATAGAAGTCATACAAAATGTTTGATAATTGAAAAATTTTAATAATCAGTTAGATTTTGATTTACCATATTGATCTAAAAAGGTGATCAACATGTTAATAATTAAAGCCCTTTTCAAAAGTTCTTTCATCTCGTCAAGTATTTGTTATGATTCAACTTGATTAGGTGCAAGTACTTTCTTTAGTGAATGAAGTTGAAGTTGTTTTCCTCCATTAAGCTCAAAAGTATTTTGTGTATAAAGTTCAGCCAACTCCATCACAATTGCCTACAAAATAATGAAAAGGTCATCAATGCATATATCATTGATATTAGCTACAATAATTTTGGCAAACCTAGAGCATAACTATTATGAGAAACCATCATGCTAAAAGAACCAAATATACTTTATTTGAAAATTCCTCTAAAATAAATACTCATAATGGATAATCCATATGAGAGATATGATAAAGAGTAAAGACTATTAGTAGTTCCTTCCTTGAATCTTTTCCTTAATGCTCATACATTACTTTGTATCCAAGAATGAAATTAGCTCTTGCAACCTATATATAAACAAATCACATTTATAACATGCTACAACTTTCTTAGGAAGACAATAACTATATAAATATATAATTGACAACTAGATGTTCTAGACAATTATGATAATTGTAGGAAATACTTTGTTACACTAGGTTATTGATATCATCACCAAATGTTTACCATGTATAAGGATAGCTCTAACAAAAACAATTATCCAGCTTGGACAGCCATCTTCTCATCCAACATATGTATTGGAGTATCATGTGCAAGGCCATACAATCATCTCTCCATTCTTGTGATTATCTTATGGTTGGCCTGATACATATATAATCATGTAGAATTGAATGTCTATGTGAAACTTACATAAAATCTGCTAATATGTATTCTTTGTTATTGCTCAAACAAAAACAAAAATAAAGCAAATCTTAATAAAATTCCAATTTTAAAGTAGATTTCAAATCTTAAAATTGAGAAAGAGAGGACCTGGCCAAGGTTGATAACTAATTGATATAACTTTAAGGACAAGCCCTTTATTTCTTCAATAGTCATAGATAGTATTAGCAAATGTTTTTATTATGAATATTCTTAATTGCTTACCATTTCTCAATAATACAAGACTATTTTCTTTGGGAGAAAATAATACAAGAGTCCTATAAACCTTAGATTTTGAGTATTTGGATTTGATGAGTTTTTTTGTCACCTTTTAGAGAACTTATATGTAATAGTGTCCATAAATAAAGGTTATATTTGAATTTTGTAATAATTAAAGGTGGGCAGTTGGATAATTCAAGATAGGGAAGATCACTTATCCATCTAAATATTCAAAATAATACTATGTTGATCATTCTAATAAAAATCCTCATAACAACATTTTGATTATTTAGTATTTTTTACAAAATAAATAAAAGTATCACTTAAAAGAGGAAACATCATTGTTGTATACATGCATGTAATTTGTATTAATAAAAAAATTTCTATTTTAATTCATAAAATAATGCCATTCAAATATAATGAGGCAATATGTCTATTGTAATTTGCCTATTTATACTTTAATGGCATTATTAGAATGATCGATGTAGTATTATTTGACTTTATAGATGGAGAGTGGTCTCCACCTTTAAAAATCCAATTACCCACCTTTAATCATGACAAAATTCAAATAATAACTTTGTTGATGGATAGTACTATACATAAGTTCTCCAACCAAAAACTCATCAAATTCACATACTCAAAAACTAAGGTTAAAAGGAGTCTTGTATTATTTTTCACAAAGAAAAACATTGAATTATTGAGAAAATGTTACTATTGTCATTAGCAAAAGCAAATAAGAATATTGATGATAAAAACCTTTGCTAATACAACTCCGCATGTATATCCCTATTTGTCTTTTTGATTGTTTTGGTACTTTCATTATGAGGGGTAGCCTTGGTTTGGTATTGTTGACTCTCAAAGTTAAGCTTTAACTCTAAAAAGCTCCTTCAAAAAGTCAAAGTAGCACAATTTAGTAAAATAATACAAAAGTTGCTCTAAACAAGAGAAGCCATGATAATAGCGTTTGGTAAATATGCAGTAAAAATTTCAAACACAATAACGTATATAGATATTAAAGAGTTTTAATTTATATATTTATTGTCATTAATTATAGTAAGGTCATATTAGTCTTCTGGATTTCAAAAATAAGAAGCTAGATTTGAAAGCACTCCATGTGTTCTCAAAAGTACATTTGGCTTTTAAAAGTGATAAGCAAAAACACCCTAGCCTTTTGGTTTACCAACGTAAAAAGTGACTTATGCATTTCATAAGCCAAGTACCCTAAAAGCTTTACCAAACCCACTTCTAGCAGGTAGGCTTCCCTTTTTAGTCGTTTGACCCCTTAGTTTATCCAAAAAAAAAAAACATGGCTCTTGTCTCCAAATGAAAGTCATCAACTTTGATTCTATCCTTTTTTTTATAGTACTTTGACTCTAATTAACTTGGCTCCCACGTGTAGAAATATTGTCATGTAAAAGAAATTGCATCACAATTTCATTTGTTGAGAATAAAGTGAAACTAGTACTAAGTAGTTAGGATTAGTCCATTCACTTCTTACTCCAATAATGTGAGGGAGTCCTTCTTCCAATTAGTAGAATTCACCAAGGTAATGAGATTCTATTTTTGAGTAATTGAATTTCTCTAATAGACAGAAACAATATCTTAAAAAATGTAATATTTAGGTGAGTTATAATGTATATATGGATACTAACTATGAATAGATTTAACCTCGTCTATTGACTTAAAATTTTGATTTGGAAAAATTTTTGCATTAAAGTTGCTTGAGCATGTTTTGATTAATATTTAGGTTGCAATTGAGTTTATTTGACATTTTTATAATATTGATAAATTTAAACTTTGCACATGGTTAATTTACAATAATATTGTAATATATATTTTAAAACAAACAAACCAATCAAATAATATTCATTTAGAACAACTATTTGAGCTAAAGTAAACAAAGTTCATACAATAGATGGAAGAAAGAGACTTAGATATGTGTGCCAATACTAAAGTAATATGAGCTAGAAGATTATCATCAATTGTGTTCATCAATAATAGTTTAACCAAACATATGCAAGGACCAATAAAGTGTTGATATCAGAAAAAGGTGTTTGGATCCCTTCACTTTAGATTTTGAGTTAAATCCAAGAATTCATGTATATTACAAAATATCATTGGGAGAGATCCTCATTAAGTGTCCAACTATACTCAGGAATCAATCCCTCACCTATTAGGTTAAGGGATACTCTAGAAATAAAACCCAAAAAAATCAAACATATGCAAGAATTTAGAGCAATAGTTAATAAGTATGGCAAATGCATAGACAACTCTTCTAATTAGAAAATCACATATGTTCCTAAAGCAAAATCAAATTAAAATTAAGCATAGTTATCAAATTAAACACAATCACAACACTAGATCTTCAAACACTATTTAAGAAAATCATGTTCATGCTTCCCCTAAAATATCTTAATATTGACTAAACAATCAAACAAAATTAATTAATATGCCCACACCAAAAAAATTATTATCATAAATACTAATTACAAAAGAAAAATAATGGTAAAGGAAAGGAGATAGCTAGTTAGTCGACACAAAGGAGAGTATTGTTCACTCACCTTGGCTTATTGAGCATCAATGTTGATGGGAAAAGAGTGGCTTTGAGTGGACAACAGCGCAGGTAGTGATAGAACTAACAACGCAGCAACAATAAATTATACAATTACCTAGGTTGAAAGGAGGGTGTGGTAAAGAAGGCGACAATTAGTTCCTTAGAATACGAATGGGAGGTGTGAGTTGGGAATAAAATAAACTTATATAGCGACTTGAGACACAATTGTTTTAGTTAGTAATTGGGTATATGTACGTGTGAGCGCGTAAGCACATACATGCGTGTGTGGCACATGCGTTCATGCACGTGTGCATGAGTATAAAATTTAATCGGCTTAATCTTAAATATAATTTTATAATATTAACATTTGAATTGATAAAATTCAATATTTACAAAAATTTATTTGTTAGCATAATAAAATTTTAAATAAATGAATTCATTCATTACATAATAATTTGCCGATTTAATTTCTTGGAAAATTCTTTGTAAATTTAGTCTATGAATCAGTTGTTATTTTGATAGATATTGTTCCTAATGCAGCTACTACACACATTAAGGTAGAGCAAAGCATAGATAATCCCTTAATTTGTTCTTTATTAAAATCATAACAACTAATAATAGTACAAATATTTATTGATTTAAGTGCCCTTAAAGATTTCTTACATTCCATTTAACTATTTTTTATTTCTATAACTATGAAACTTAACTAATGTGGATCCATACAATGGAAAAAGAACCTCATTACATTACAATACATAAAGGACAAAGGAAAGGGAAGATATATACATCCAATCAATAACATATGATTTAAAAAAAAAAAATCAAACATGAATCACTTGTGGACCTTTGCCATATCAAGAGATTGTTTGAGAAACCTTTAAAACAATTGGAATTTTTCAAAATTTATTTTCAAATAATTAATCTTGTTTGGTAAAATTTTTAAAATATATTATAATAAAAAATTAATAATTTTACATTAAAAAACAACTTATAATCATAAGCAACATTTTCAAGTTAGTAGTTTGTTATTGATTATGTTAAGGAGATAGGGATTAAATGATCATTTCACTAATCTTGTGTGACAATGCTTCTCTTCTTCATCCATAAATATTTTATGGACTGGTAATTCTATAAGAGTTTAAACCTACTAGAGATATTTGACAAGGTGACCCACTTTCTCTATACTTGGTTATGATTTGCACTGAACCACTTTCCCATCTTATTTACAGTCCGATAATCAATTATGGAATCCTATATTTCTATCTAGACATGGTTCCTTGATTACTCATTTGTGCTTTTTTGATGATGTATTTATCCTTGCAGAGGAAACTATGAGCCAAATTGATATTATTAATCAATGTCTTGGCAGTGTAATAGAAATTTAGTACAAGTTAATAGAGCAAAAATGAAAGTTTACTACTTCAGTAATGTTCACCACGCTCGTGCCATTGAAATGGAGGATAGCCTTGGTTTTTCTTTTCCTGCTAATTTGGGCAAGTATCTTGGGGTCTCGCTTCAATACAAATGCATCTCTTCAACATATTTTAGTCATATTACTGATAGGTTGATCCAATGCTTGAGCTCTTTGGAATGCAAACTCTTTATCTTTGGAGTAGATTGACTTTATGTCCCTGTGGTCACTGTTATCCCTTCTTATTCTACGAAAACTCCAGATTATTCCAAATCATGTTTATTTATAAGATTGATAGTATTTGCATACAACATTTCTATAAGGATTTGTTAATGGTGCTAGGAAAAATTCTTTGGCAATTAGGAGGATGTCTATAGAACAAAGGCTATGGGAGGATTGGGGCATCGTCATGATAAGGCTTAACGCCCCAATTTTCCTGTAATTTTTATCTGTCATTAGAATTCCAAAATCCTGTAGGTAAGTATTATATAAAATTTGAGACCAAACAATCCTTAATAAAGGAATATAACGTTAGAAGAGAAGTTAGGAGCAATTCGTCAGAGTATTCAAACAAATTTACTGTACGTGTAAAATGACCAAAATGCCCTGAGGTTATTTTGCTCAGAAAATGAGATCGTGGGTCACACTCATCCTCAAGGGAATGTTTTGATAATAATAAGGGATTGTTCGTGTTATATGTGTTAATAGAGGAGAAGAATCATAATTTTAAGCTTGCAGCGCGAAATGACCAAAACGCCCTTGCAAATGTTTTAACAAATAATCCCAACTAAGCCCGAACCTCACTAAAATGTTTTAAAAGGTGTTTTTAAGCCATGATTAACCATTGGTTAAGCTGAGGTGGTCTCGAGCAATTTTTAAGTAAAATGAGGTTTTGCCCAGTCTCTTATAAGTTTTACAAATTTTGAGATTTTTAATTCGTCTAACGATCCTAATCAATATTAGGCTCAAATTAAAGCTTATTAAATTCTAATTATTAATCTAGAGTCAAAATTATTTATTTAAATTGATTACAATCTAAAATTGCTTTAAAACACTCAAATTGCTTACTAATTCACCTAAGCCCTTAATTGCAAATTCTCTAATTTGCAAAGATATCTTACCTACACCTAAATAATGCATGGAACACACAAATTTCTCCTCGTTGGGCTGTAATGGACGAAATTATTGATGCCATTATGCATCAGAATAATTGCCCAAAGATACACTAAAATAAAATGCCAAAAATTCCCTAAAACATGGCATAAAACATGCCTTAAACAAGGAATGATTTTCCTCCCTTTGTTCCCCATGAAAATCCATCAGCCTTCCTCCTTCATTTGTCCATTTATGAGCTTCAAAATCTCTATAAATAGGCATGCTTGAAGATGTTATAGTCTTTGATCATAACTTACACAATTCTAGTTCTTAGAAGCACCAAAAGCTTTCTTTCTTCCTCCTCCTTGGCCGAATTCTCTCTTCAGTTTTCAAAGAGATTTTCTTCCATTTCACTCAAAGAAACCAAGTTCTCTTCCTTTCCTTCAAATCAAATTAGGTAGGGAGTTGTTTCTAAGTTCATTTTATGCTATGACAAGTTATGTTTCTAGCTTAAAAATGATGATTTCATGCACTTTCTTCTAGCTTTCAATTTCGGTTTGTTTTCCCCTTTTCTTTTAAAAACATTTCGGCCTGATGGCCTAGATTATGATGAGACCATGGTTTGATGATGAGGTTTTTGAGTGTTGGTTGCAAAGCCTTCACAAGTTAGACCTAAAACTTGAAGGTTTCACTAGTTTTTAAAGCTTTACAATTTCGGTTTTCTATCCTTATTTTTCTTTAATGATTTCGGCCAAATGGCCTAAGAAGGAATATGATGATAGCTTGATGATGAGGACCTTGAGTGTTGGTTGTAAATCCATCACAAGTTAGGCCTTTAAAGCTTGAAAATTCCACTTGATGCAAAACTTTAAAGAACGATGTTTTTATGATGTAAAAATAAAGATCTTGAGTTTAGAACTTGAAAGATGTATTTTTCACTTTGTCTTGCTAAGATATATATATTGGGTTGAATTTATATTTCTCTAAAGTCTTGGAAGAGCTCTAGTAAAGAAATAAAAGGAACTTGCATCCATGTCTAAGTTTATGCCTTGCATAACCATGTTTACTTTTAATGTCATCACTAAATTCTCAAGAATAAATAAATGAACTTGCATATCTCATGTTTAAATTTCCAAGCTTGCATTTCATGTTTATATTTCAAGTTGTCACTTAATCTTGAAAGATAATAAAGAGGATGCATCTCATATTTATTTTATGCTCTAACTTTATTTTATAATGGCTAAAAGAATCAACGCATGACATGTTTATTTTTATGTCATCACCTAAAGATCCTAGAGCTCAAAGACTTGCCCAAGTATCACAAGCAAAGAAATAAGATTATTGGAGTTAAAGAATTGATTCTTTAAGAAGTCTTGAGATTGGAGCTTAAAAAGATGTAATAATAATTCTCTTCTCCCTTCACCGGTCAATGCGGATTCCTGGGCTAGTTTCTTAAGATCTTCTCTT
Organism: Dalbergia oliveri; assembly: GCA_030441495.1. Taxonomy (NCBI): domain Eukaryota; kingdom Viridiplantae; phylum Streptophyta; class Magnoliopsida; order Fabales; family Fabaceae; genus Dalbergia; species Dalbergia oliveri. The sequence goes on along the minus strand of JAMLFY010000014.1, from coordinate 11,770,923 downwards.
CAACTGGTCCTATGCGGACTCCGCGCTAGTTTCTTGCATCATGTTTATATTTCAAGCTCTTGCATCATGTTTAATTTTCAAGTTATCACCTTAAATCTTAAAGATAAAGAAATGGATTTGCATATCATGTTTATAATTCCAAGTTATCACCTTATAATGAAAAGATTAAAATGAGGTTGCATAGCATGTTTATGATTCTAAGATATCACATAAATCTCTTAAGATCAAGACTTGCTCCTTTTATCTTAAGTGAAAATTTTAATCATGAACATTCTTTCAATGTATAAAACAGCCTCATGATTGAAAGCCTAAAGTCCTATGACTTCTTTCAATTTAACAAAAATAATTAGTTTCTAAAGGAGTTTGAGGTTTTACAAATATTTTACGGTAAACAATCACATGTGTACTTGAAATGTGACTTCAAGCAATTATATGAGGTTCATGATTCGGCCACTAATCTGAGTTTAGTACTACTGTATGATGATGGTTTAATATGTTTGAAGTTGTGATAATTATGGTTTATTGCTAAAGGAATGATTCTATGCATGTTAGAAATAAAACTAGCTTCCTAGAAAATCGTAAAAGCAAGATTTCTAGAACTAGAGAATGAAATTTATGCATTCTATCTAGAACCTTTAGTGGCCTTAAGAACCAGATTTTATTATGTTTAGATAAGGGACAATGATTCATAATTGGTTTAGTAATTAATTTTAGCATCATAGGGAAAGGGTAACGAGAAGGGTTAAAAACGTAACTTCTAGCATCAGGTAAAACCTTAAGAACAACTTCCTATGCTACCCATATAGTCTAATAATGTTCTTAAGGTTTATAATTGATGGTAATAAATCCCTTAGATGCATAAGTAATTAGTTTGATAATTAAGGTTACCCAATTTAGAGTTCGGTTATTTAAGGGAGCTTCCTGAATTTTTAGATAACATCTTTTGATGCTTTGAATGTCATTATATGATGAAATAATGCCTCCTGAGAATTTAATATTATTGAATGATTTCATGGCTTGCATGTTATAGTTGCTATTGCAACTGTAACACCTCACTAAGCTCTAATTCTTCCACCTTAAGTTTTAATATTATTAGTATTTTAAACAATAATTAGATAACGTAATATTATTATCTTGTAATCTGAAATTTTATGAGAACTTTTTTTTTTAAAACTGCTATGATTATTTCTCATTTATAGTTCTATTCTGGAATAATGTATACCAACTGTAAATCATGCATCTGATAGATTCCAGGAAAGAGAGGTGGGTCACAATGGACACGCTTAAATACCAAGTCTTTCCTAGCCAGAACCTTTCCAAATCACACTTTTACATAATACACTTTCTTCCAGCAATCCAAGGGTAATTTTTAAATGACAAAGAATATTTCTTTTCTAACATATTACTATTATTTGTTAATCAGTAGTTCCCCAGTTTAGACAACCATCATCTATAGAAATATACTTCACTACTAACATCAATCCATAGGATACAATACATATTACACATTCAAGATACATTAAGGAAAACTTTAATATAACAATATAACATAACCAAAGTCTAGTAACAGATAGTAAAGATTCTATCTAGCACACATAATAGAATCTGATTATTTAGAAACTAAGTCCAAGGCTACATCCATTTCACATCGTGACGATCCATGTTCTCTGGAAACATCAAAGAAAGGGTGAGAGAAGTCTCCAGGTAGGGTGATGTTTCCAGGGGAGTCCCATTTCATCCAAAAATACTAAGAATAACACGGGAGTGCAATAAGATGCAATCTTTTATATTAACTCAAATTATATTTTACTAATGTCAAGTAAGATAGAAGTGCACAATATCAATCATAATAAAAGTTCAATAAAAGAATGTCATAAATAATCATGAGTATCCTGTAAGCTCCCTTTTATAGTATCATGTTCTTTCAAATGATTATAGTCTGCAAGGTTTACTTCATATTGATCTATGAAAACTCATTGCTAGGCGTCCCATTAGTCAGTGAATACCAAGTCCTTGTCCGCTAGCATGAGCCCAAGGTATCACTATAACGTACACCAAGTCCTTTCAAGGCTGGGCGAGCAGAGGTGTCGTTTGCACTGCAAGACTAAGTGTACACCAATCCTTATCCGCTATAAGGCGGGCCCGAAATGTCACTTATTTATGTATTCATTTTACATAGTGCATACAATATACATAAAGAATGAAAATTACATAAAGTTTACATGATTTCTTTCATATTTACATATAGACCACAAGATTTTTCATATTTACACATAAAGTCCAAACAACATATGATTCCTAAAATACTCATAAAACCCATATTACAATTATTATTGAAGCACCAAATCACACTATTTTTATAAATTCATTTCCTTTATAATAAAATATACTTAACTTAGTTTTTCATCATATAATAATTTATTTTCAAGTAATAATATGTTGCTAATTCCATAAGCCTAAATACACCCAAAATTATTTCCAATCTATCTTTAGAAAATATGTAGGTAAATTACCTTTACATGTTCAATATAAGTAAAAAATATTTTTATCAATATAAAGATATAATCATAGGGTAAATAAAAGAGCAATAAAATCTAAGAAATATTTAAAAATAAATAATTGAAATTATACCCAAACTTTAAAAAATCACTTCAAGCATGAATCTAGTTAGTTTATATGTCATATTCCTAATGGGACCTTAACTTAAATCTTTGTAAATAATATTTCTTAATGTTAATAAATTTATATTCAAGTCAAATATTTATAATCCAAGGTCCATAGTCCAAGATAAACATAACACATAAACCAAGCTAAATATTACATGCTCAAAGGTTTAAAATCCATTCATTATAATGAATTAAATACAACACTTTTTATGAACCAAAAATATTTTATGATCAAATACATAATGAGGTCAAAATCAAGCTATATTACCTTAAAATTTCACAACTTGTGCACAAAACTTTATTAAATGAAAATATATAGTTCAACAAATTTAGACAACATTGAAATATTTGAAGAAAACATAATCAAAATTTAAATGATCTTTAATCATACTTTTCAACCATATAAGTAAACAAATAAATATACATCATATACACATAGATTAAGTATTTTATGTCACAATCTTTAAATCATTCAAACATATTAAAACCATAAACACAAACTTTGAGTATCATAACAACATCATATATGAAAATCATGCATGAAGCTTATTAGTGAAAGAAAAACCCCTACTTGTTCTTGGAGCTTTAGAACTTAGCAATACCCACGCTAGATCAGCAACTTCTTCAACTTTTCTAAACCTTCTCTAAGGGTTCTAATTCATGTATAAAGGCTGGGAAGTGTTGAAGTTAGATGGTGATAAGAAGAGGTGATAATTTGGAGGTGATTTGCTAAATATTTGTAAATATTTTTGTGTGAAAATAAAGAAAATGAAGAGAGAAATGATGGCTATGAGTGTTGATAGATTTTGGGCAAGAAGAATGAAGTGTGGAGTGATGTTTAGAGGGGTGCTATTTATAGAAAAAGTTTAGGATTAAAATATTACTAATTTCATAATTTATTTATCATATTTGATTAGTTAAATATTAAAACTAACACTAAATAATTTAATAAATTCTCAATTATCATTTAAAGACATACTAAAATGTTAATGAAATGATTTAAATTTATTTATTAAATTTTAATATATTTAAATATAATTTAATAATTAATTATTCAAAATAAGGTAAATTTGCTTATACTAGTTCATCTTAATTAAGTTAATTAATTAGTAAATGACTTATTTTTTTATTCAAACATCATAATAAGATTATTAGAGATATAATACAAATATTCACGAAATTTATATAATTTTCTATAATTATTTATATTTTATTTGATATTTTACACTATTGCTAGTTTTATTAAGAATTAATTATTAATTAACTAATAATTTATTTAACTATTATTTTTTTTTCTTCTTTGGCAGCCTATAGGTTTGAAAAACATGTCTAATAGAGTTATAGAGGGTGGAAAGTTGTCTTGAATGATTAATATATGAAAATGACAAATTTTGCATATTTATCTTAAAGTTATATATACTAAATAATTCATAAAATCATCATAAAAATTAATTTTCCTTAATCTATTGTTAAGAACATGTTTTTACCTTATTTATAAGTTATCTATAATTTTCATGAATTTTTTCTATAATTTTTAGTATTTTTAATATATCTTTACCTTAATTAGGTCTAATTTGAGCTAATTAAAATAATTAATTATCTATAAATAAAATATATAAATTTTATATAGCAGCCCATGTGAATTTTGAGCTACCTAACATGATAAGGAGACAAGCTCATCTTTGTTGAAATTTTTAGTCAAAGTTTGGTTGGTTGTTGAATAATTATAATATGAAAGTTTGACCATTTAATTTTATTTTTCAAATATATTTTTCTTCCATGTGGCTGATCTAGGTGTTAATTAATTGGTTTAGTATTATCAGCAAGATAAATCAAGGTTTAGGAAAATTTATCTTAAATTTTAAGTGATTATTTAGGTAATTTAAGCTTTAATTAAGTCAAAATTAATTAATTAAAGATCAATATGATTTTTAACACTATCCATAGCCTAATGGAGAGACCTATTTCATGGTCCTCATTATTTAATATCATAACTTAGTTAAAAAATTTTTTACAAGACTTAGAGTTATTTTCTAGGATTTTCAGAGTTTATTTTATACTCCATAATAGGTTATTTTTGTGCAATTATGCTAATATTATACAAAATTACTTAATATTGATATTTATAATCAAATTTATGTTTAAGGTATATTTGTAATTTTTTATCATTTTTTTAATAATTTAATGACATAAGCTTTTCTAATGTTTCTGTTAGCTTTTTTTACAACTAATTATGTTATAAGTTTATTTTCTATCCTCTAATGGCATCTTTTGTAATTTTAATAAAATCCAATGGAATAATTAAAATTTTACATTTTGGTGTTAAGTTCCAGATTGTACAACTATTAAGTTTTGTAATATTTTAATTATACATTTTTTTCAATAATTATCCTTAAATATTTCTTGCCTAAACAAAATCATACTATCAAAATAAAATGTTATAACAAAGTAACACTATATTAAGAAAAATTTGGGATGTTACATTTCTCCCTTCCTTCAAGAAATTTCGTCCTCGAAATTTGATTACCTTAATTAAAAATCTCTGGATAGTCTTTCTAAAGATCGTTTTCTTTTCCACGTTGCCTCTTCAGAGTCAATCCTTCCACAGGACTTTCACCAAAGAAATAGTCTTACCACCTCTAGTTCCTTTAGGCTTTTATCCAAAATCTTAACAGGTTTAACCTCATAGGTTAAATCATCTCTTAATTGAACACAGTCATTCTGGAGTAGATGTGAAGGATCAGGGGAATATTTTTTAATTGAGACACATGAAAGACATCATGAAGGTTTGAGAGGTTTGGGGGTAGAGCAAGGCGATAGGCAAACCAATTCGGTTAAAATTTGATATGGACCAAGAAAACGAGGACTCAACTTCCTAGCTTTCAGAGTTCTACCTATCCCTATTGTAGGAGAAACCCTCAGAAATATGTGTTCACCCTCTTGGAATTCTAAGGCTTCCTTCTTATCAGCATAACTCTTTTGCCGACTTTGTGCAGTCAACAATTTATCCCTGATAAGCTTAATCTGGTCTGTGGTCCTTTGAACAATTTCTGGTCCTAGCATTTTTCTCTCACCAACTTCATACCAACACAATGGGGATCTACATTTTCTACCATATAAAGCCTCATATGGTGCCATTCCAATCCTGGAATGATAACTGTTATTATATGAAAACTCTACTAATGGTAGATAGCGATCCCAATTTCCTTGTTGTTCCAAGACACAGGCTCTCAACATATCCTCTAAGGTCTGATAGTTCTCTCAGATTGCCCATCATTCTAAGGGTGATAAGCTAAGACTTAACCTAGTACCAAAGGCTCTTTGTAATGTTCCCCAAAACCTAGAGGTGAACCTAGGATCTCTGCAGAGACAATCCTGGTGGGTACACCATGGAGTCGAACAATCTCATTAATGTACAATTGGGCTAGCTTATCTAGTGAATAGCTGGCTCTGATGGCTAAGAAATGAGCAGATTTAGTCAATCTATCCACTATAACCCAAACTCCATCATGTCCCAAGGATGTCCTAGGTAATCCCATCACAAAATCCATGGCTATGTTGTCCCACTTCCATTCAGGGATTTCTAAAGGTTGGAGTAAGCCTGATGGTTTTGATGCTCAATCTTGACTTTCTGACAAACCAAGCATATTGCCACAAACTCTGCTATATCCCTCTTCATTCTTGGCCACCAAAAGAATTGTTTAATTTCCTGATACATTTTGGTGGCTCCAGGGTGTATGGTATACCTACTGTTATGTGCTTCATCTAAGATTAATTTCCTTAGATTTCCCACACTAGGCACACATAACCTATCATGGTATAACAGTGCTCCATCTCCAGCAATGCAAAAGTCCTTTTGTTCACCCTTAACTCCTGACTCTTTGTAGGTTTGCAAAAGTTGATCTTCCTTCTGACCTTCAATGATCTGTTTCCTAAGGTTATTTTCTATCCTCAAATGATTCAAACTGAAATGGTCAGCCTCTATGGTTACTTCAAGATTCAAGTCTCTAAATTTTTCCAATAATTCCCATTCTTTGACCATCAAACTTGCCACATGTAGAGATTTTCCTAAGTGCATCGGCAACTACATTGGCTTTTCCTGGGTGATATTTAACTTCAAAATCATAATCCTTTAAAAATTCTAACCACCTTCTTTGTCTCAAATTCAACTCTTTTTGGTCAAACAAGTACTTCAAACTCTTATGATCAGTGAAAGCTTCAAACTTAACACCATATAGGTAATGTCTCCATATCCTAAGAGCAAAAACTATAGCTGCTAACTCCAAGTCATGGGTAGGATAGTTCTCCTCATGTGGTCTCACCTAGAAGCATAAGCTATTACTTTTCCTTCTTGCATTAAGACACACCCTAAACCTTTTCTGGAGGCATCACTATACACTACAAAATCCTTTTGGGTTAGGGATAACTAATCCTGGAAGATGTGAGCCTACGTTTTAACTCTAGGAAACTAGTTTCACACTCAGGTGTCCACACAAATGGTTTTCCTTTTCGGTCAACCTAGTCAAAGGCAAAGCTAACTGTGAGAATTCTTGGATAAACTTCCTGTAATATCCTGCAGTCCTAAGAAACTCCTAATCTCATTATTGTCTTAGGTTTCTCCCAAGACAATACAGCTTCTACCTTACTAGGGTCCACAGACACACCATCCCCATTAATCACATGGCCTAAGAATTTTACTTCTTTTAGCCAGAAATCACACTTTCTAGTTTTGCATACAATTGCTTTTCCTTCAATATCTCCAAAACTATCCTCAAATGCTCCTTATGTTCCTCCTAAGTCTTAGAATAAATCAAAATATCATCAATAAACACCACCACAAATTTGTCTAAGAAAGGTCTAAAAATCCTATTCATATAATCCATGAAAACGCTGGAGCATTAGTCAATCCAAAAGGCATCACCAAAAACTCATAATGTCCATACCTAGTCCTAAAAGCGTCTTAGGTATATCTTCTTCCTTAATTCTAATTTGGTGATATCCTGACCTTAAATCTATCTTAGAGAACATTGTGGCTCCTCTCATTGATCAAAAAGGTCATCAATCCTAGGAAGAGGATACTTATTCTTAATGGTAACTTTATTCAATTGACGGTAATCTATGCACAACCTTAAGCTACCATCCTTTTTCTTTACAAACAGGTGCTCCCAAGGTGAGGCACTAGGTCTAATGAATCCTTTCCCTAATAGATCCTCTATCTGTTTCTTCAATTCACTCAACTCAAGAAGTGACATTCTATAGGGTGCTATGGATATGGGACCAGTACCAGGCAAGAGGTCAATAGAAAACTCTATCTCTCTCTTAGGAGGTAAACTTTCAATATCAGGTGGAAATACCTCAGGAAATTCTTTCACCAGAAATATCTTCAATCTTTAGCTGATCACTTGCCTCTAATTCCAATGAGCATAGTAAAACACTTCCTAGGGTTTGTTTGGTTAAACATTCTCCTATTTGATTTGCCAAGGATTCAGCAATCTTGATAAGGAGGTTGCAATGGTATTTTGGATAGTGAAATGTATGGTTTTCTTACGACAATTCAGAAAGACATCATTATCAGATAACCAATTCATACCTAGAATAATATCAATATCATTCATAGGTAAACAAATAAGGTCAACAATAGAACAATGAGTACCAATCTGAATATGACAGCCTAAATAAACGAAGAAGTCAAAATTCTACTCCGTAGGCGTAGAAACAATCAAGTCATGTGGTAGGGTAGACATGGGTAATTCAAGTTCATTTGCAGAAGTTGGAGAAATAAAAGAATGAGTAGCTCAAGAATCAAACAGTGCAATTAATGTTTTATTATTTAAAATACACGTACCCTGTATCAATTTAGGATTCTGAGCCGCTTCCTGTGTACTCAGAGCGAAGACTCTTCCTTTGGCTTGAGGCCTCTGATTGGAAATTCTCCCTTATGCTTCTTGAGGACATTCACGTGAGTAATGTCCCTGTTTTCCGCACGTGAAACAAACACCCATTCCTTTCAAACATGGCTTATTTCCATGATTTTTCCCACAATTTCCACAAACAAGGGTTGGGGCAGGTGTAGGGACTTGTCTGCGTGGTGGTAAAGGCATTTTTCCTCTATCAGGTTCCTCCTCGTGATTTTGGTTTTGGTTCAAGCTTCGGTTCCTATTCTTTTGAAATTGTGGTGGAATGAATCTACTTCTATCTTCCTCTCTTTTCTTTTAAACATATTCTGACGCTAGCCGCCAAATCCTTAATATTTTGTTCAGCAATCCTGCATTTATTTACCAATAGAGGAAAATTTCTGATTTCCATAGTACTTCCAGCATTCTTTAGTTCTGGATTCAGGCCAGCCTCAAATTTCATTGCTTTCCAAGCTTCATCTGGATTGAATTTTAAATAAGATGAGAACTTGGCCAATTCTTCAAATTTTGATACATATTGTCCAACGTCATATTTCCTGCTTCATTCAGGAATTCATCTCTTTCTGGTTCTTTACACTTATCGGAAAATATTTTTCCAAAAAGGTAGCTTTGAATTGTTCCCATGTGAGAGGAACTTCTTGTGCCTCTAATAGAGACTTAGTGCCCCTCCACCAATGTTCAGCTTCACCAACAAGCATATAGGTGGCATAAGTCACCTTCTACTCATCGTGCACACCATGGCCTCAAATATCTTTTCTATGTTCATCAACCAATTTTCAGCTATGGTTGGATTATATTCTCCTTTGAAGGTTGGAGGTTGCATCTTTTTAAATTCAGTTAGCCCATAGAATTGAGGGTGCAAACCAGGTGTATCTCCATTAGCAATTCCTTGACCATTGCCATTCCCATTTCTAGCACCATTCTCATCCATCCGCTGAGCATCCTATTAGTCAACATCACTTGTTCCCTAATTGCTAGGCCATATTCTCAGGGTATTTCTATCTTCTTCTCCACCATTAAGAGGAACAGATCTCTTGGTCGCATGTTGTTTCTACATACATAGTTAGTTATGTATTGAGGTGATCAAGCTCAATATTCCTACCTAGGCTAGAAACAATTGCCACACAAAACAAACTTATATAAAGAAAACCCTATATGGAGAAATATGACATACATAAATTCTACCTAATGACAGTTGTCTTCAGGAGGAACCTGATACCATTAATGTAACACCTCACTAAGCTCTAATTCTTCCACCTTAAGTTTTAATATTATTAGTATTTTAAACAATAATTAGATAACATAATATTATTATCTTGTAATCTGAAATTTTATGAGAACTTTTTTTTTTAAAACTGCTATGATTATTTCTCATTTATAGTTCTATTCTGGAATAATGTATACCAACTGTAAATCATGCATCTGATAGATTCCAGGAAAGAGAGGTGGGTCACAATGGACACGCTTAAATACCAAGTCTTTCCTAGCAGAACCTTTCCAAATCACACTTTTACATTAATACACTTTCTTCCAGCAATCCAAGGGTAATTTTTAAATGACAAAGAATATTTCTTTTCTAACATATTACTATTATTTGTTAATCAGTAGTTCCCAGTTTAGACAACCATCATCTATAGAAATATACTTCACTACTAACATCAATCCATAGGATACAATACATATTACACATTCAAGATACATTAAGGAAAACTTTAATATAACAATATAACATAACCAAAGTCTAGTAACAGATAGTAAAGATTCTATCTAGCACACATAATAGAATCTGATTATTTAGAAACTAAGTCCAAGGCTACATCCATTTCACATGATGACGATCCATGTTATCTGGAAACATCAAAGAAAGGGGTGAGAGAAGTCTCCAGTAGGGTGATGTTTCCAGGGAGTCCCATTTCATCCCAAAAATACTAAGAATAACACGGGAGTGCAATAAGATGCAATCTTTTATATTAACTCAAATTATATTTTACTAATGTCAAGTAAGATAGAAGTGCACAATATCAATCATAATAAAAGTTCAATAAAAGAAGTGTCATAAATAATCATGAGTATCCTGTAAGCTCCCTTTTATAGTATCATGTTCTTTTCAAATGATTATAGTCTAGGTTTACTTCATATTGGATTCTATGAGAGCTCTCATTGCTAGGCGTCCCACATTAGTAGTGAATACCAAGTCCTTGTCCGCTAGCATGGCGGGGCCCAAGGTATCACTATAACGTACACCAAGTCCTGGGCTACAAGGCGAGCCAGGAGGTGTCGTTTAGCAACTGCAAGACTAAGTGTACACCAAGTCCTTATCTAGCTATAAGGCGGAAAAGTGTCACTTATTTATGTATTCATTTTACATAGTGCATACAATATACATAAAGAATGAAAATTACATAAAGTTTACATGATTTCTTTCATATTTACATATAGACCACAAGATTTTTCATATTTACACATAAAGTCCAAACAACATAGGATTCCTAAAATACTCATAAAACCCATATTTCTTACAATTATTATTGAAGCACCAAATCACACTATTTTTATAAATTCATTTCCTTTATAATAAAATATACTTAACTTAGTTTTTCATCATATAATAATTTATTTTCAAGTAATAATATGTTACTAATTCCATAAGCCTAAATACACCCAAAATTATTTCCAATCTATCTTTAGAAAATATGTAGGTAAATTACCTTTACATGTTCAATATAAGTAAAAAATATTTTTATCGATATAAAGATATAATCATAGGGTAAATAAAAGAGCAATAAAATCTAAGAAATATTTAAAAATAAATAATTGAAATTATACCCAAACTTTAAAAAATCACTTCAAGCATGAATCTAGTTAGTTTATATGTCATATTCCTAATGGGACCTTAACTTAAATCTTTGTAAATAATATTTCTTAATGTTAATAAATTTATATTCAAGTCAAATATTTATAATCCAAGGTCCATAGTCCAAGATAAACATAACACATAAACCAAGCTAAATATTACATGCTCAAAGGTTTAAAATCCATTCATTATAATGAATTAAATACAACACTTTTTATGAACCAAAAATATTTTATGATCAAATACATAATGAGGTCAAAATCAAGCTATATTACCTTAAAATTTCACAACTTGTGCACAAAACTTTATTAAATGAAAATACATAGTTCAACAAATTTAGACAACATTGAAATATTTGAAGAAAGCATAATCAAAATTTAAATGATCTTTAATCATACTTTTCAACCATATAAGTAAACAAATAAATATACATCATATACACATAGATTAAGTATTTTATGTCACAATCTTTAAATCATTCAAACATATTAAAACCATAAACACAAACTTTGAGTATCATAACAACATCATATATGAAAATCATGCATGAAGCTTATTAGTGAAAGAAAAACCCCTACTTGTTCTTGGAGCTTTAGAACTTAGCAATACCCACGCTAGATCAGCAACTTCTTCAACTTTTCTAAACCTTCTCTAAGGGTTCTAATTCATGTATAAAGGCTGGGAAGTGTTGAAGTTAGATGGTGATAAGAAGAGGTGATAATTTGGAGGTGATTTGCTAAATATTTGTAAATATTTTTGTGTGAAAATAAAGAAAATGAAGAGAGAAATGATGGCTATGAGTGTTGATAGATTTTGGGCAAGAAGAATGAAGTGTGGAGTGATGTTTAGAGGGGTGCTATTTATAGAAAAAGTTTAGGATTAAAATATTACTAATTTCATAATTTATTTATCATATTTGATTAGTTAAATATTAAAACTAACACTAAATAATTTAATAAATTCTCAATTATCATTTAAAGACATACTAAAATGTTAATGAAATGATTTAAATTCATTTATTAAATTTTAATATATTTAAATATAATTTAATAATTAATTATTCAAAATAAGGTAAATTTGCTTATACTAGTTCATCTTAATTAAGTTAATTAATTAGTAAATGACTTATTTTTATTCAAACATCATAATAAGATTATTAGAGATATAATACAAGTATTCACGAAATTTATATAATTTTCTATAATTATTTATATTTTATTTGATATTTTACACTATTGCTAGTTTTATTAAGAATTAATTATTAATTAACTAATAATTTATTTAACTATTATTTTTTTTCTTCTTTGGCAGCCTATAGGTTTGAAAAACATGTCTAATAGAGTTATAGAGGGTGGAAAGTTGTCTTGAATGATTAATATATGAAAATGACAAATTTTGCATATTTATCTTAAAGTTATATATACTAAATAATTCATAAAATCATCATAAAAATTAATTTTCCTTAATCTATTGTTAAGAACATGTTTTTACCTTATTTATAAGTTATCTATAATTTTCATGAATTTTTTCTATAATTTTTAGTATTTTTAATATATCTTTACCTTAATTAGGTCTAATTTGAGCTAATTAAAATAATTAATTATCTATAAATAAAATATATAAATTTTATATAGCAGCCCATGTGAATTTTGAGCTACCTAACATGATAAGGAGACAAGCTCATCTTTGTTGAAATTTTTAGTCAAAGTTTGGTTGGTTGTTGAATAATTATAATATGAAAGTTTGACCATTTAATTTTATTTTTCAAATATATTTTTTTCTTCCATGTGGCTGATCTAGGTGTTAATTAATTGGTTTAGTATTATCAGCAAGATAAATCAAGGTTTAGGAAAATTTATCTTAAATTTTAAGTGATTATTTAGGTAATTTAAGCTTTAATTAAGTCAAAATTAATTAATTAAAGATCAATATGATTTTTAACACTATCCATAGCCTAATGGAGAGACCTATTTCATGGTCCTCATTATTTAATATCATAACTTAGTTAAAAAATTTTTTACAAGACTTAGAGTTATTTTCTAGGATTTTCAGAGTTTATTTTATACTCCATAATAGGTTATTTTTGTGCAATTATGCTAATATTATACAAAATTACTTAATATTTATATTTATGATCAAATTTATGTTTAAGGTATATTTGTAATTTTTTATCATTTTTTTAATAATTTAATGACACTCTAAGCTTTTCTAATGTTTCTATTAGCTTTTTTTACAACTAATTATGTTATAAGTTTATTTTCTATCCTCTAATGGCATCTTTTGTAATTTTAATAAAATCCAATGGAATAATTAAAATTTTACATTTTGGTGTTAAGTTCCAGATTGTACAACTATTAAGTTTTGTAATATTTTAATTATACATTTTTTTCAATAATTATCCTTAAATATTTCTTGCCTAAACAAAATCCGCATACTATCAAAATAAAATGTTATAACAAAGTAACACTATATTAAGAAAAATTTGGGATGTTACACAAACAATGAGAATGTTCATGCATCTTGATGATTATGATATAATGCTAAGCTTAATAGTGACTTAAACTTATAAGGAAATGATCCTTGGCAATAACTATATAGGTGGTGAAAAGGTAATGAGAAAATGATCCTTTAACCCATCAGACTATAGATGGTGAAAAGGTGATTCTTGCCCTAGCTTCTCAAAAGGGTAGAGTTGAGATTTAACTTATCAAAAGGGATAATATATGCTGACGCTAGTAAGGTATGGCTCATAATTAGATTACTCCCAAAAGGGTGGAGTATAGGGTGCACAGGAAAATGATGATGAAAGCAACTTTAAGTCAGAAAAAACTAGTAAATGCATTATGTGAGTATGATGTTCTACTATGCATAGTATTTATGAGATGATGATGAGAAATATGATGTTCTGCTATGCATAGTATTATGAAATGATGATGAGGAATATGATGTGATTTTATGCATAACTATGTTATTATTTATGAAAGGAAAAGTTCATTATATACATGACATGCTAAGTTTATGATGCATTATAAGACGCATGATTAAAACGACGAACCTCGGTAAAGTATATTTTCAAACTTAATAAATCAATCTTAGCATGCTCATTATTTACAATAACCCAGAGGTTCCTGGGAACGATGATGATGACACAATGCATCATGAGGTGAGTATCCCTGAGATTCTTTTATAAGTTTCTCACTCCCTCTATTTTTCTTTCCATCTCGTCTTCAAAAACGGGAGAAAGCGTTCGTGAATCACATTGAGGCTTCAGGATATTGAACTTGATCCTGCTAGTTTCACTCGTATATTTAGATATATCCCTATCCTTGGAGTGTTATTACTAGGTACCATTAATGGATGTCCTTCCATCCATATATTATTTATGTTTTATTAGATTGCCTACACCTAGTCTTATTCTCTTGGTAGGCAAACTATCTATGTGTTATGTAATTATGGATGTTATATGATGGAGCCAATATGATGTGTTTTTTTTTATGCTATATCTTCACGTTATTCGCTTTATTTCGATTATTGTTCACGTTATGTGCGGCTCACGTTTTCAATTATATTTTAAAAAAAAATGGCTCGTAATTTCACTAAGTATTTTCAAATATGATGAACTGAAGCAAAGAGTAAAGTCTAGTAATTAATCAGATACAACCTAGGTGTATTCGGTTAATTATTAGGGTGTTACAAAGGCTACCAATCTTGCACATATGAATAATTTAGGTTGGGAAGGGTTCACTAAAAATAAGAGCTTTTGGGTTAAAGTTCTATAGGCCCATTATAATTGTGGAATGTTTGTCATTCTTTCTGTCAAGTGCAAAAGCTGGGTTGTAAGGGTATTTGTGAAGCTTGACCTTTGGTTCAAGAAAACAAGCTAAGGATGGTCATACCATTCATTTTTGGCATGGCAACTGGTTTGGCTCTTATCCTGTTTTGGCCCAATAGCTCTAGTTCTTGGCCTTCCAATCATAAGACCTTAACAATGGTCGAATTTCTAGATGAAAATGGAAGCCAAATTTGGGGTTATATTCTCCTTTATTTTTCCATGCGGTTTATAAGCTCATTAGATTGGCTCTACCATCTCATCTTGAATGGCCTGATTCCATTGCTTGGCTTAGGAGTAATGACAACAACCTTTCCCTCCATTCATCATATCTTCACTTAGGCATCATGGGACTTAGGGGTTTGACCTATTATTCCGTTTTATTTGGAAATGGAAGGGTTTGGGGATGATTAAGGTATTTCTATGGTTGTAGTTGATGTTCTCCTATCCAATTTCTTTAGATATTATCGCGACATCTCTATTGATTCCACTTGATTGTAGAGCCTCTATAAAATTTCTATCCATGCTCTTCCTTATCTCATTGGGTTTTTAGCAGCACTTCATCTACTCCTCACACAATCTTGGATTTTATACCTCATCCTCCTTATCGTAGTTAATTAGCAACCTACAACATGATGTGCCCAATTTAGGCAAGGTTGGAAACACTTCTTCGGGTTGCTCTTCATTTTTTGGGGCACTCACAATAAAGAGATTTTTGAGCATGCTATGTTATCTAAATAGAAGCTTATGAACAAATTATAGGCCACTCTCCAAAGCCAACAACTTTTAAAGTCTCTTATGCTCATTCCCTCTATAAGAGTGCATGTTATATTTCTTGGCTATTTCCCCTTAAGGGTTATTTTAAGATTAATTGTGATGGTTTAGTTCTCTCCTCGGGTAGGCCTCTGGTGGTGGTTAATTAAACACTATAGGGCGCTTCTATGCACGCATGGAGGGTCCTGTGTTTGGCCTAATTTGGACTCCTATCCTATAACTATTGCAGAGCTATATGAGGCTTATTATGGCCTCGACTAGGCCTGGTACCATGGGCATATATGTGTGATTCTTGAGCTAGACTCCATGGCAACCATCTCCTTTATAGCAAGGAGTTGCCTTAGTCCCACCCTTATGCTCAATTTACCAAACACATCAAATCTTAACTTCAGCAACAATGGATGATCAAGGTTCATCATGCATTAATTTTAGAGAAGCAAATAGAGCTGTTAACTTCTTACTAGTCTTTGGTCATAATATTCAATTTGGGGTTTGCTTTTATCTAGATGCACCACCTGGTTTGTGCTAGATTATTTGTAATGATGAGGCTAGTGTCGCCATGCCTAACCTTTTGTTGTAGTTTTTCTTTTGTTTGGGCTTTGACCATTACCCACGGAAAAAGAAATTCTTTTTAGTTTTAGACAAAACACCTATTTTGATCCATTAAAATTTTAAAATGGACAAATTGGTCCTTGTAAAAAAAATCAAATTGGTCGATGTAAAATTAAACCATTAGACAAATTGGTCCCTAAAAAAGAAACTCTCAAATGGGTCATTGCAAAATTTTAAATCTTACAAATTTGTTCGTACAAAATTAAATAATTGGCCAATTAGTCCCTCTAATAAGTTGGGTTATGAAAATTGACTTGTCTGACAATTTACTTTTGTGATGACTAATCTAGAATTTTTTTTTATACGAACCAATTTGTCCAACTTAAAATTTTAGAGGGAATAATTAGGAGTTTTGTCTTTTTTTTTTTTGAGATATTCATATTTTTTTAAACTATGCTAATAAATATTTTAAATAAATCATTAGTATTCAATTATTAGCATGGATTTTTTACAAAAATAAACCCCAAAAATTTAAAAATACCACAATAAACCACTGGAATATTAATTACAAGAAATTAACCATTTGGGAAAACTTATGGGTTTTTGTAGAAGGGTCCTATGAAGACAATTATGTTTCGTAGGAGTCTTCTACAAAAGCATGAACAAATATTTTCATAGAACCCTTCTTGAAAATGCAAATCCTATATAAACCTTTCAGTAGGTGGTGATCCTTGACCATTTTTACTTTACACTTTTCCACTCCATTGTCTCTAAATTGAAAGAGTTTAACCTTTTAGAATGGCAGAAGAAAATCTTTATCAACTTAATGCGAGCACCCACATTGGAGGACAACTGGAGTAGATGGTATTTATATTTATTTAATTTAGTTATTTGTTTAATTATTAATTAGTTATTTAATTAATTTAGTTATTTAATAGCCAGTGCATTAATTTTGTTTAGCTAATTATTATTGTTTAGTTAGTAGTTGAAGTACATTAATTTAATTTTGTTTAGTTATAGTAGTTGAATATGAATTATTTTGATTTACTTTGTTGATTATTACTAGTTAGTTAATACTTAATGAATGATTAAGTTATAGGATTCCATTTTAAGGATACTTAGTGAGTGGTTAAGTTTTAGGGATTCCATTTCAGGGATACCTAGTGAATGATTAAGTTTTAGGGACTCCATTTTATTTATTTCTTTAAGTTTGGTATGTAAAAATAATAAATATAAATTAATTTATTTTGTATAATGCTATTATTTTAATTTATATAACAAATAAATATTTCTTAAAAATTAGTGAGTAATTATTTGTTTTCTTTATGCAGCCTAATCTTATCCTACACCTAGGCGCCTAGGATGTCAACTGCCTCATCCTCGTATGGAGATTTACTTACGGAGGCTGGATTGTGGGAGGCATCGCATATAGGGTTTTGGCAGTATGATTGCGCCTTATTTTGCACCTGACTCTTAGATTATGACTGATTCCCTGGTTGGTGCAATTAAAGATCATCATCATGATGACAAGGACTAGATGACTGGAGGCGGTAAGGGCCTCTCGTGAGATCCGCCTTTCGATGCCATACGGGTGGGTGTATTCAGTGGGGAGGAAGGGAGGCTAATCATTATTGCTTATGTAGTTGCTGATATTTGTCATTGTACCTATCATGGACTTATTACCATCGTTTGTGTATATTATTACTGTGAATCCTGCACTTATTACCATATTATGCATGTCATGGAATTATTACATCATTCTTGGCATAATGCATTAGAATTAATCTGAAAAGTAGAGTTAACAAAACAAAAATAAATTGAAAAAGAATAAATCACAAGAAATTAAATTCAAAGTCACAAAGATGACATATCACTTTGAAAAAAGTACATAACAAAACAATCAAACAAAAAACGGAATCACAACAAATTAATTAAACATATCTCTTTGGGCACTTCTTGACAAAGACGATGCACATTGTGTTGGGCATGTCTATCTAGGGTGGCCTAATTGCCTACACAAGCCACAATATTTTCGCTCCTCAATTCAACCCCATCCATTTCATTACGGATCCTTGACAACACTAGACGTCCCCTATTAGCTAGTTTAGGAGATGGATCTAGATGTAATTGAGGTTCTGTAGTACTTAGGCCAATACCTATCTTCACTAAGGACTTGAAACTCCAATTTGTAGACATTGAATAACGTTTAAGTCGATAAACATTATCAGTGTAAGTGCCCCACTCAACATGTGGTGCAGATGAGTGCATGTCGGCAAGTGCAATGCAAGTGTAATGCCTGAAAGTACTTGCAATCACATGTTTGCTCAACTAAATTCACTAGGAAGATTTATCTCCTTTCTCATCCAATTCACACATTCTCCCATGCCACAAATGAAGTCCTTGCTCGATCAGCGTGGTGACATCCACGGTACCTATTGTTGGCCAGTTCTTTTTTGCACATATTGAGACCACTCTTCTCCTCCGCTATTGTGCATATGCCTCATTTCTTTTCTTAACAAACAATTTAGCAAGATGAAAATAAATGAATTTCACTATTGCTGTAATAGGAAAATTTCTAGTGCCCTTTGTGTCAACATTGATACACTCCAAAAATTCGTTGTCATATGATCATTCGCGACCCTCATTAGCATATTGTGCCCATTTCCCATGTGGAATCTCATTAGTCCATTCAAGCATGGTCGGATTTTTTGTGTTCAGCTTACCATAATAGTATTGAAAACCATTAAGGGTCTTTAAATATGCCACATGAATAAGAGCCTTTTTTGCCTCCGAGCTTCTAAAGCAAATTACAAACTTTGAGGTGATATGGTGAATATAGTAGTTGTGATATGCAAATAGAGGATGCCAGCTACTATCGTCTTCATTTAAAGTTGCCTTGATAGACTCTGTTAGTCATAAATCACAAGAATGCCCTCTTGTGGTATCACATGACGTTGAAGGTTTTTGAGAAAGAATGACCATGCCTCTCTCCTAAACCATAGAAAATGTAATTGGCTGAATGTTTGAGTTGACATCTAGGGCAATCACCATCAACAATGGCCACCATACTTCCTATACAAATGAGTGCTATACAAATGAGTGTCATCAATTGAAACAATCCATTTGCAGTATTTGAAAGCTTCTATGCATGGAGAAAATGTCTAGAACAAACTATGAAACATTGTACTGTTAGGATCAATAAAATCACCACAAGTATGGCTTAGTAGTCATATAGATATGTGAACCTGAGAAAAATGCAACATTTTGGAACTCATACACAATAATTGTAAAGTATCCGACTCATAAAGCTTTGAATGGAGAGACACATGTACCTGGAACATGAAACTACAAACCCTGAAGCCATCTTGGAAGCTCAACGTAAGATCCTTCCAAGTCGCCATACATCTTGGAAATTGCTTTCTGTTTGGCAATCCATACCTTTCGGTATGTTGTCTTCAAATTGAATAGGGACTCTATGGCTCCTTGCAATGCTTTAATAGATAATGTTGGATCCACCTCAACTATGGGGAATATGTAGTGACATATGAGATTACTATCCATCTGACGGTGCTATTGTAAAGGCATAGTAAATAAACATGTGTATAGTTCATTATACTTTCGGACCTCCCAAACTTCCTTTTTTTGGAGATATGTCACATGTATACTCTAATTATACCCATTTCCAAACTTCACGCATTTACCTTGGTATTTTGTGTGGCATGATTTGTGAACTTTGTGCTGAATAAATCTTTTGATGCTATAATTTTTAATAGCAAATTTTATGGGCTCCTTGTCTCAAAATAATTGTCCAACATATAACTCATTTTGTCCATCATCAACACTAGATGCAACATCTCATATGTTGCTCAACCTTGCTTTATCTCAGATGTATTGCTACCATATTCAATAAGGAATAGTAGCCAGGTGAATAACGTAAGAGGTTGAAGGGAACCTCTTTCATTGACTATGGGTTACATGCTCTCCCTCATTATCAAAGTCCTCTTCTGCGTCAGGCCCACGACACTTGCATAAGCCCCTCCTTGTCCTCAACACCATCGTAATTGACCAAAGCATCAACATCAGCAACGGGTCAATTTGCACCAATGGATGCGCAACTTCACTGCCAGATATTGAAAACTAGCATGTTCATTAGGATCAGTAAGTTTCAAAGTTAGGGAATGCTAAGGCACAAAGGTTGTGAAACGTTAAGGCATTTCAATTTCTGGACCAACTTGTCCTGCAACGATGCCTCAGGAGTAGAGCCTCTAAAACTAAAGTGCCCTCTTGTAGGACCACCAACATCTCCATAATGCGAACTTGTGGAATCTAGAGCTCAAATGGAACATGAGGCTTACGTACATCATTGGTAATCCAAAATTTCTGTATTTGAACATGATTTCATAGAAGGATTCTACGAAAACAAATTTAATCAATTTCGTAGGAGCCTTCTATGAAATCATGTTCATATTGATTTGTAGAAGGCTTTAATGAAAAGCCTTAAGATTTCATCCAGACTTCATTCTGTGTAAATAATGTGCCAGCGGTTTATTTTGGTATTATTTTTTCATTTTTTGGGGTTTATTTCTATAAAAAAAACCTTATTAGCATAATTCTGAAAATCAAATTGAGTTGGTAATCACAATTAACTGGTCACGATACATGGTTAGTTTGCGTGTGGTGAAAAAATTGATGGTTGAAAGTGGTCAACAACCATCATAACAGGTAAAAATTTGGTAAAATCAATAAACCATCCTGATCCCCAGGTTAACGGCATGTGTTTTGTGAAAAAATAAATTTAAATATTTTAAAACATAAAGTAATGGGCCATTTAAGGACTTTAACAAGTCATGTGAGCCATTGTTTAACATATTCACGCGCATTTGTAGCCTTTATTGGAATATTTTGTGGATTGACATAAATTAATATTGAATTTAATTTTAGACCTAGATTGATTGAATGTCAATTTTCCTAATTTATTAATTTTAGCCCAAATTTTAATATTACTGTTACTATTAGTTTTTTGGTTAGCATTGCTTATTGATGGATATGTTTATAGGTAAGGAGATGCCTTTCTCTTAGCTATATATAGGGTGTTTGGTTGCCATATTGATACCAAGACACACAATACCTATGATGGAGTAGGAGGAGTAAATTTTCTAAATCCTCCATTGGATTTTTATATGCTTCCTTGTGTTTTCTCTAGGTCAAAAGAGGGTTAATGATAAATCTTCTTTCTCAATTTCCCTAAGTGACTGTAACCCAATCTATTTATTGTTAATATGATTATTATCACAGATGTCATATTTAGGATTAAATTAATAAGTACAATGAAAAGGACTTGATTTGTTGTATTTGATCTTTAAAATTTCTTCAAGTGATATCAGAGCCAAATTTAATTTATGATATGGCAAGTTATTCTGTGTGAGATTGGATCCAATTCTATTATTAGAAGTGAAAGATTGAAATCTTGTTTGAAAATGATTTGTTGAGTTTTAACATGCATAAAATCATGGCCTCTACAGGCGCGTACCCCAAGTCAAATAATTGAGTTTTCGCCTGTTAAACCTACAATGTCAGCATATGCTTCATTGCCCTACACGGCCTGGACTTTTAACCCATTATGCTTTGTTAGTTAACATCCTTTTGCTCTTCAACATGGCATTGCCCTCACCTTTGAATACACACACACACACACACACATATATATATTCATCTTCTTTTTCACAACAACAAAGTATGTGTTGGAATGAGCACAACAGAAGCAAAAGAACATGTGGGGCTAAGTGTTATTTGTATTATTAATGATAACTTTTGTGTTCGTGTTCTTCTTCTTTTATTAAAAATTAAGGTTATTCCTGTGGATAATAATTTCAGTTAGGAACCATCAGGTTGCACACGGTCTCACTATTAACGATATCATCTATATTTTGCTATGCAATGGAGCGAGCTGGAAACTTCTTGTGATAATCCTGGAAGTTCAAATGGTTGTCAACGTGTAGGTGTGCTCATCATCATGATGTAGTGAAAGTCTTCACCATTATGTTGCGGATGCAATTGGTTGAAGGTAGTGGCACAATAATGGAGGTCGAAGGAGAGAGAGGGAAGGGAAAAGAAAGGACAAAATGGAAAATTAGTTATAAAAATATTTTTATAAATATTTAAACAAAAATACACATACCTTAATTTCTATTGACTTTGACTATTAGATTCAAAATCCAATGGCTGAGATTTAATGACCATGTGGTCACAAACTCACCCATCTTAGCTAAGAACTCACCTATGTTAGAATCGTATATCTTTTTTTTTAAAGTTTCTCAGCTTTTGCATAAAATTAATTAAGGGTTTTTGGTAATAACTTGTGTTGTGAATCTAATAAGTCCTAAACTCTTATTCTCGTTTAGAATTGAGAATTTTTTTAATAAAATAGTATAAACACAAACTCCCATCCTTAAAACCCAAAAAGTATTCTAGCTGAATTGATTCAAAATTCTATGGGGTTATTGTCGATCTTGTTCTTTTGAGTCTAAAGAGCTACATAACTTGAATTTTGGTTGAGATTTAAGTGGGATATCCTGAAAAACTGAGGAAAAGTATGTGACAAAAATAATATTGTTCAAATACAACAAAAGCTTATTGCTCATGTGAATATAAGTGCAAGAACTTTTATAATGAACATGACGAGAGGAGAATAACACAAAATTCTTTATGCAACATTAAGATCCTTTTGGTTCTAGATGATGTCAATGAAGCAAGTCAATTAGAGAATTTAGCTAGTAGACGAGATTGGTTTAGTCCTGGAAGTAGAATAATAATCATAACTAGATATTTGCACTTGCTAAAGATACATGGAGTGCATGGATCTTATGAGATTGAAGGGTTAATTCAAAATTAAGCCCTCCAATTCTTTTGTTTAAATGCTTTTAAGCAAGATCAACCTAAAGAAGGGTATTTGAATTGATCCAAAGAAGTGGTCAAATATAGTGGTGGTCTTCCATTGGCACTTAAGATATTAGGTTCTCATCTTTGTGGAAGAACTATTGATATTTGGTATAATGATGTCAGAAAAAATAAGGAATGTTCAACACTCTAAAACTCTTGATGCACTAAAAATAAGCTATGAGGACTTAGATTCAATGCAGAAGAACATCTTTCTAGATATTGCATGTTTCTTTAAATTAAGAGGAGATTATGTGATAAGTACATAAGAAAAGTGTGGCTATAATCCACATATTTCAATTGATGTTCTCATTGAGCGTTCTTTGGTAACTCTAAGTAAGGAAGGTACGCTGGAGATGTATGATTTGATTGAAGAAATGGGAAGAACATTATTATTCAAAAATCTCCAAATAATCCTAGCAAACATAGTAGATTATGATCTAAAGAGGACATTCATTTCATATTTACAAAAAATAAGATAGGAGACGGTTATTTTGCAATTATTTGACATTTGTGAGATGAAATGAATATAGTATTAAGATACAAATTGAATAATGTATTCAATGTTTTATTTTCTTTATTTGTATTATACTCCATTCTACAAGTTTTGGTTTCTTATATAGAGAACTAAAGCAATTAAAAGTATAGTTCTTCAAAACTAGATAAAGTATGTTGTAGCATGGAAGCAAGCCTTCTCAAATATGAGTCAACTAAAACTACTAGACATATCTGGCATGAAACTTCCCCTTAGCCTTAACTACCTTCCAAGTTCATTAAAAGTTCTTCATTGGCAACTATACTCTCCCAAAATCGAACTATTGTGGCATTAAACAAAGGTAGAGCTTTTTTTTCATGAGCATCATTAAATTTTATCATAATGAACTTGTAAAAATGATAACATGTTAACTTTGTTTATTGTTTTGATCGGTTCCACAAAAAGCTAAAGAACTTGGAAATGAATAATTGCCTAAAGCTAAAGCAAATGTCAGATCTTTCTACCCTTCATAATCCTAAAAAACTTGGACCTTTTGCTTGTGATTCCTTAGGGTTCACCAACCCTCATACACCACAAAACCTTCTTGTGCTAGATTTAAGTGAGTGTTGAGGGTTTAAAATATTTCTAGGTGAATTGGAGATGAGTTCCCTGAAATAATTAATTCTAGATGGATATGTGGGTCTTGGAAATGTCTTAGAATTTGGGGAATGCATGAAAGACTTATTAAGGATTTCTTTAAAAAAAAAAACGAGCATACGTGAACTACCCACATCACTTGGATATTTAGTTAGCCTTGAAGAATTAATCTTAATGGGTTGTCACAATCTTGTTTGCCTTCCAATACTATTCAGGAATTTAAGTCTCTTAGAATTTTTGGTGTAGAGTGGTGTGTAAACCTCAATAGATTGCCATCTTCTTTTCACATGTACCTTTTTTGAGCGCCTCGACTTAAGTTCCTGCCATCTTATGAAAAGGAATTCCCTTCTCTTGATTTTTGCCACTTCCAGCCTTGACAAAGTTGAATCTATCTGATAACCATTTTGTTAGCATACCAATGCATATTCATAAATTACCCATGCTTAGACATCTTTGGCTAAAAAGGTGCCAAAGCCTCGGTCTTTGCTATAGCTTCCATCAAGTATAAAAGAACTTGATGCACAACATTGATTCACTGAATACAACTGAATTCAATCCTTTATCAGGCATGTAGTGTCTTTGCATCAACTACCCAAGATCATGGCCAGGTCTTGCAAATGTTGATCACTGGGAAGAAATTCCATCTTAGTTTGTCCATGAAGAATATGGTAATTGTGTATCAATCCCAATCCAACATGATTTTTCTCAAAATGAAAGGTTGGGAATTACTTTATGTTTTCAAACACGATCATTTGATTATTCCTTTAATAAGTCTAGTTGAACTCTGAATGTCTGTATTGGTAAAAGGCTCATCACAAAGATGATAATTAGCATAGAACTTGGGAATAGCCTTTACATTCTCTATTTGAGTAATGATTATTTTGGTAAAGAAATTCAACTTGACATTCAGTTTGAACTATTAACCACCTTTCCCAAAGATGAGTTGAAAATATTGAGCTCTGAAGCTTGTTGGATGCATAAGCAAGATATTGAAGTTTTGGAAAAAAGTGAAATTGAAAATTTGAATGAAAACTTTTGGGAAGATGTAATAATAGATGATATTTGATGCTAAGTGAAGAGCATAAGAAGGAGATGCACAAGAAGGCAACTTAAATTCAGTCTTAATGCAAAGAATCTTTAAGATATGAAAAATTGACACTCCTTTGGATGGCCATTTATCTTGTTAAGCTATGCTTCAATATGGTCTTCAAGTTTCAACTTATTCTCAGGTACTTTTAGCTTGTGCTCAAAAGTGAGTTATCAATTCTATCATTTAACTTTGTGTCTTGGTTAATGTTAGTCCATAGTAATCTTTCACTCAATGTGATGTAAATTTCAGCTTGGTGAAACTATTCAAAATGATATATGATAGATTTTGAAACTTTCTGCCTCATTTTCATATGCCATTTTAGAAGGGGTTCACTTTTTGTTCACCTCTATTTTTTCCTCATGGAATTTATAGGTTCTATGTTACCTATCCTATCATAATGTCAAGCGGTGGAAATATAAAACACCATGTAGTAGGTATGTCCATTTTGTTTTTGCTAATACAAATTATAATCATAGTAGCAAACATTCTTAATGAGCATATCTCTAGTTCCCACTTGTTATATATGCACTAGAGTTGCACCTAGCATTTTCTGAATTATCAAGATGTGTTAGAGACCTGAAAAATGAACTTTTATCAATTCCAAATTAATATCAAAGTAGATTTGTGTGCTGGCTTATGGTGAATTGGTGGTCTTCATAACAAATCATTTGATTGATGTGTATCCAATGAACCCACAATAGTATATTAAACTTAGTATACATAGGGATGTTTGTTCATATCTAGGGATTTCGATTCATTAATCCTTATATCACCTTTCTATTTGAAAGCTTGCACATATTCATGGTGGAATTAAAATAGTTTTTCGACCCTTAAATTAGCATGTCAACAATTTTATTTTGCTTGTTTATTGTTTTTCCTAAATTCATTTGGAAAACATAAAATGTGGTGATTTGTTCTTGCATATCTCCATTTAGGTCTTGATGGCAATCTTAAAGGGTAGAGTGGATATTTCCTCATCAACAATTTATTTGGGTACATAAATAAATTTCATTTGTCGGCAAATTACATGGGACATGCTAATCCTTTTCATCAGGAAATCTATCGAAGTTGCTAGAAATAGAAATGATTGTGTTTATTAATATTGAAGTAGCTCCCTGTATTCATGTTTTTACTATTATTGAAGTTGCTCTTATCATGGAGTCAATATGCTTTTTCAATTTTGATAGTTAAAGAAAAATTTATAGGTTGTTTTATGTTTTGCATTGGATCTTTAGTCCATTGTTTGGTTTGCTTATTTGTTTTTGTAGTAATGTTATTGTGCTTCTTCCTTGATTTGGGTAATGATCTGCTACTTATACACACACACACACATATATATATAAACTAAAATGAATCCCAATTCTTATGCTATGTTGTCCTATATACCTATTTCATTGTAGTATTTACCTTTAAGAATATTCCAAGCATAAAAAAATGTAAAGTATTAATTTTGGGGTTAACATCATTTGGAAATTAGGACCCTAAAATGGTTAGATTGCATATTTAAGCCACTTAAATGAAAAATAAAACTTCATGAAAAACTTAATTTGGAGAAAAAGATTATTCTCTGTATGTTATTCCTGAGGTATAGAGTTTGTAAGGTGATAAGTTAAATACACTATATAGCTATACTTGTGTGTATCACGATGGTTATAACAAAATAAAAACTACTCTATTTGAGGTAATGCATGCATCTACTAGCTTTTAGTAGCCAGATGCAAAGAGCTCCTGGTAGCCAAATGCAAAGGTTGACTAATCCTCCATGCAGCAAAGGGTGGAAGTAGGCCATGCGACTCGTCAGGAGCCTTCGACCTAGGCTATATTCAGTCTAGTTTGTCCAAGGCTATTTAGTAAACAAGTTAAGTTTAGCCTTTTTAAAAATTAGCTAAACAGGTAATTTTAAAGCAATGAAATTTTTTTTTAAAATACTAATGAAAAATGAAAGGATTTGATTTTTCTTTTAATTTTTATTTTTTCCTTATATACAAAAAAGACTTGGACAAAAATGTAGTCTCATCATAATTTTTACATGAATTTTATGGCTTGGATGCCTACTTTTATTCAATTTTGCAAAAGAAACATTTTAGAAGTCAAATAGAGGAGTTTTGTAGGTTACTTGAGGAGATTTTCAAAAGCACTATAATTGAAAATTCATATCTCCATCTATAGAGATTAGATTCGGACAAATAGAGATATTTCATAAAGCTCAAGAAGTGTTCTACAACTTTGATGTTAGCCCTAAAACCCAATCCTAATAGTTTCTTGGTGAAAATCTAGTTACAAAATTCTCTTGATTGTTAGTGTGAAAGCTTATTGTTATGCCTCTAGATTCATTGGATTAATGTATTGTTATTTAATTTCATTGATCATGCATTTTAGATTAGGAGTCTAGTCTAGTCCTTGCATCCTGTTTCTCATCCATGCCTTGGTTTGATCTTAGTTTCACATGAGGACATGTGAAAGCTTAAGTGTGGGGAAGTTTGATAAGAGGCATTTATGCCACTTATCTTGCCAAACCTTAGCTTTTACATGAGATTTACTCATTATAAATGTAATTAATTAGGATTTTGATTTATTCCTTATTGTGTGGTTTTAATAGAATTATTGGCTTTTGTACTGATTATTACACACTGTTGCATTTAACTTGTCTCTTTAAGTATGATTTTGAGCACATGAGTTTTGGATCAAGTGAAAAATATCAAGTGCAAGGCTGGGAACTTTTTGGAAGGAGCCTGGAGCAAAAAGGAAGAAAAAGCGTGGAAGTTCACTTTCGGGTGAGCATTAGCCTTCAACAACTATCAATTTTTGGGACTAACCTCTTGGGCAAGCAGCGCTCTTTGAGGCTGGCGGTGGTGCGAGTGGATCCAGTTCACTAATCTATTTTTAGGTCTCACTTTGGCCCATTTTTAGAAAGCAATATATATAGAAATGTTACAAACTTGCTTTTAACTCACTTTTTGCCACTTTAGTTACTATTATTCTCTCTCCATCTTCTTTCTACATCTTCTTCTCTTAAGGGTTCCATTGGTAAAAGTGCTTTCTCTTGGAGATTATGGCAAGGATTGTTGCTATTATTTTCAGGTTCTCTTTTATCTTCATTATTATAATCCTCAGAGAGATAAAAGAGTAGATTTCTTTACTAGTGTAAGGGTTTTTGGATGGATTGAGATGATGTTTGAAACCATTTATATTAAATACATTGGTTTTCTTAATGTTCTACAATTTCTATTCCTCTAATTATTATGGTGACTCTATAATCTTTATTGGGATAACTAAATTGGTGATCGTCATCTAGGGAAACCTTTTGGGCATAAATTGATAGATTTATTAGTTTATGTTTGAGGGAGAACATTAAAATTAACTTTCGATTGGCAGTTTGGCTATAGCAATTGGTTCATTAAATCAATATGATTTCTAAATAAATTGATATATCATTTATTAGTTATTTGCATTGATCAAATTCTAGAGGTCGATCGATTAATAGTAGAATTGCCAGTAATTCATTACTAATAGCTACTAATATGTTTAATATTTGGTCAATAATAATTAATTTTCAATCCTAGGAATACCTTGCACTAGTGCCTTCTTCACTGTTGCTATTATCTTTTAATTTTAATTACTATAATTTCATTCTCCAAAACCCTCAAATTCCCAACTAAGTATTGAAGCCTCCTTGAATCCGACCTAGGTTGTATCATTTACTACATTTTTTATACAACTTAGCACCTTATAAATTTTAATTTGTTTGTGAGTCGCAACAGAACGCATCAATCACCCATGAATTGATCCTGTGAGTTGTGTAGACAATTAGAAAATTAGTACATCACTTAGACTTAGGAATAGAAACCTTAATTATTGATTGTCTAGGAATAGAGATTGATCATTGTGTGGGATTAATTAGGGATTTCATAGAGCATTAAAACCTTTAAACTTAGGATCCATGTGAAGGAATTAATTGGGTTTTATGTATTAAAGAAGATTGATATACCAAGGAATTGGATATTAATTAGAGTAGGAAACCCCCATCAATTGAATAGATAGATATTCATCATTAGATTTGGAACTCAATTATTCATAAGAATAACTACGTGAAGTAAGAATCCTGGCACCTTTTCTCTTTCTTGGCTCTTTTAAATATTCCAAATTCCCTTGGTAGTTAGTTGATCCATATTTTATTTTATTTTATTTGCTTTTGAATTTAAAGTTGAATTTGTGTTCTTGAAATTTGATATCTAGATGGTGTTTGGACTAGGTCTTTGGTATTCACTCATGTCAATCCCTATGGGAATGATACTCTTCTCATCGTTGATTACTTATACGACCTGGTACACTTGCTAATATCACATCAATGGCCTCCTCTAAGAATAAAAATATATATACCTAATATGAACACAATATTTTGTCTCGATCTTTTTCTTATATAAAAAAAAACAAAAAAAAATTGAAAATAAAAAAATTCAAATCCTTTCCTTTTTCATTACTTTTTTTAATTGATTTTGTTTTTAAAAATTAACATCACAGTTCAGTCAACATATTTTTTAATCAGTGTCAATCAAAATCTCAATCAAATGTTTTTAAAACTTCAATCAAAATCTTAACCAAATCTCAATCAAATCATTTTTAAAATTTGAATTGTCAAATTCCAATCAAATTTTTTCATATCATTCTCCAAGCAATTACAAAATTTTTATAAATAGACTAACCACACATCACCACCATTCACAACCAATGCCCTTGTTTGGCTTCAAAAAAGAAAGCAGAAAACCATCTGCTTCAACTTCACCTTTAACCATTGACCTTCATCCTCTGTACACAACACCACCATCTTCAACATCTCTCACCAATCCCCCACCACCTGCATCGTCTCCCTTTCCTTAGCCAACATCCCACAGTCCTCTTGCTTCAACTTCGAGGGCATCCAAACATCAGCTGCACTATCCTTTTTCCTTCCCAATTCCAATATAGGGTTGTCAAAACCAATTCTATATTACAATATGTACTCGATTTATGTTCTCCTTTTATTGTTTTATTTTTGGTTTGTTTTAGTTTTCACGTATCTTGGCTTTTTTTGAAAAAACAAAATTCAATTTCTACACATATAGCTTTTCAACGTGTTTGGTGTAAGTGGTTTACCTTTTTTCTAAAAAATATTTTGTTTTAAGCATTTGTTTTTAGTTTAGCTTTCATTTAGTTCTTTTTTATTTTTTATTTTTTTTCAATAAAATCAATCTAACACACACTTATTTTCTATAAAAATAACATGACTTTAAGTCTCTCATTGCACCAAAAATACATAAATGTAGTCAACAATTATAAGCCAAAATTAATTTTTCTTTAAATTTTATTCTTTTTTATTTAATTTAATTTTCTTTTCTTTAATTTTTTTATTTTATTTTTGTATATAATTGTGAATTTCTTTCTTGGAAAAAAAAATAAATATTTTTAAATTTATAAATAAATTTATATAATTAGCTATAAGGTAAATGCATTTATATGAATGTATTAGAAAAGCAGTGAGATTAAGTTTTCATCTTTTCCTAATTATAGTTAGACTTCCAAACTCAAATCATTTGAAAAAGATCAATTTTAATCAAATCAAAGTTTTTAAACTTTTTCATAATTAAAATTGGTAGCAAGTTCTATTTTTTAAATTTTATTGTCATTTTTGTTATAACACCCTCTAGGGACATTGTGACACCTAACACCTTTTATTTTTCGCAGTATGTGATATTGAAATCTCTTAAACACCCTTATAAATATAAGACTAAGCAATTGTTTGGATGTGAAGAGAAAATAAGAGTAAAGAAAATGAAGAGAAAACCATAGAGAGAAAAGTAAATTTTCTTTCTTATTGTTGATTTAGTAGAAAAGTGAGAGGAAAGAAAATGTTAATGTAAATGACTTTTGTAGAATTACCTTTCTATTATAAAAGGAAAAGTCTGCATGGATATAAATGTAATGTACAATGCAATGCATCATTCATCACATTTTCTTCATTGGGATTTTGCTAGGTTCCACCATATATTTTTTTCCCCAGTAGTTTTCACCTCTCTTTCAAAGAGGAGAAAATACGTCAGGTACCATATTTTCTTCGCCCCACTTTTCTTTTCCCTGCTTTTCTAACATTTCAAATGATCCATAAGTATCCTTATAAGGGGTGTCAATGTAAAAGTGACAAATTGAAAAGTATCATGTGTAATATCACTTAACTTCATAGAAAGTCAATATAATTGACTCCTTCCTTTAACATCTGAAATATATATTTTTAAAATAAGTAATTTAAGAATTAGAAAATTTACACTCTTAGGATTTTATGTAAGCATTTGCCACCACATATAATTATATTGGAAGTTGATTGGATACTAAATCCTGAGTGCCTTTTAAATGGGATTCAACCCGGTCCGCCAGTTCTCACAAGACCAAACTTCCGGGACACAACTTCCTAGCTTATTCGCATGTTTGGGCTTGAGGTTTTGGGCCTTGTGGTCCATTCGATTCTCATTGTGACATTTTGAGGCAGCCCAATTAATTAGTGCACCTCTCAATCTAATCCCTTGATTCCAATCCACCTGATATGGTCTAGCCTTATTATATACTCGGGGAAGGTTAGAATCAGCTTAGCTCATACTACAAAAGAACACAACCTATATTTACCACGTGTGAAAGACTAACCTCTTCTATTAAATCTACTTCCCATTAATATTAAAAACATACACGTATTTCACAAAAAATATTTACATATTATTATTATTATTATTATTATTATTATTATTATCATTATTTAATTTTAGAATTAAACGAACTAAATATAATGAAATTGACAAATTGTTCTGAGGTTGCTTTTCAATAAAATAACTACGACCGTCAAATTAAATGCACATTTATGAAGCTTTTCTGTAAAAAATTCGATTGTTTGAGAAAATCACGTTGGCCAAGAAAGATAATGATCTTTGACAATTGGTAAATTTGCTGCACACTTCACACCATACACTTTATTATTATTGATGTGATATATAATAAGAACTCATTTTCCTACAGATTCCATATAATGATAATAAAATATCCAACTTATATTTATTATATAATTTTATTAGACATCAAATATTCTGTAACAAGTGGAGCAATCGCCATTCCAGATTCCTAATCAATGTCACCATCAAGCAGGTTGTTGGAGTTATTATATGCCGCCCCCCACAAATGTCGCATCTTTCCATTAATAACGGGGAACTATGGTCCAACTCGCCCTAATTTTCATTTTATTTCCATTCAATTATTAACCCCCATTCTATTGTGGAAATAATTGACACATACGAAATTTATCTCTTTAGGGTTCGTTTTGGATAATACTACGAATGAACTTTTCGATTTTTAAGAAAT
Source organism: Dalbergia oliveri (assembly GCA_030441495.1). Taxonomy (NCBI): domain Eukaryota; kingdom Viridiplantae; phylum Streptophyta; class Magnoliopsida; order Fabales; family Fabaceae; genus Dalbergia; species Dalbergia oliveri. Next base: position 11,737,798 of record JAMLFY010000014.1, on the reverse strand, counting down.
TAAAGGTCGCATTTTCAATTTTTTTATCATGTTTAACTTTAAACATATTACTTTAAGATTCAATTTCAATGCCTTTTAAAAAGTTAAAATATTTGACATTTTAAAAAATACTTTTAAAAATATTCAGAACAAGTATTTTATTATCTCAGATAAATATAAAATAACTTATCTTCTATAGATTATTTTCATAAAATTAGTTTTATATAAGTGTCTAAATAAGATATTTATCCACATAAATCTTTATGATCACTCCAAGACGCCAATCCCTCCAGTTGAAATCCAATACGAAAATATCATATTAATAAGGCCACGTTTTTTTAAATTTCTCGACATTGACATTTAGACAGTTCTCTTTAACAAATATCATGAAATTTAGAGCAAGACATATATCCTCTTTGCACGTCAATTTTCTAAATTTACAATGCAACATATAAATTTAAAGATAAATCTCTATTGAGATCCTTTCCGTTTCATTAAGATTTTGACATAGTCTAAAAAAAAATTTGTTTTACTTTTACTATTAATATTTTCAAAACATAAATGATATTAATTAAATTATGAATATAAATTTGATATTTTATATTTTATTAAGATCTCTAATATTATAATATGATATTTTATATTTTGTTATGATTTCTTAAAATCTTAATTAGTCATTTACGTCAATTTTTTTTTAATTTGTAATTTAGATGTTTTCTGTCAAAAGAACAAAATTGAAACATTTGAAAAACATTAACGACATAAATAAGGGAAAAAAACATTTTAAACTAAATTGGTACTGTGATGAAACGTAACAAAGGTAAATTAAACATTACGCTAAATTTAACTCATCTCAACTTATCTCATCGCTCTAGCTCTTACTAGCTCCACTTATATGTTTATATATTCCATGTAAGAAAAGTAATTCGTAACACTATGATATTCTCTTTAGAGGCCTTGCTGTGGAGTCAGTTAATTTAACACGGAAAAAGTAACACCGCAACGTACAAGTTAAATATCATAATAATTTTATTTATACTCATATTTATGCGATATTATATTGAATAATTTTCATCTCCAATTAAATGAGATGTGAATTCAAACTAAGTGGGATAATAAAATTCAATAATAAATAAGAGTGTATTGAATATAAACAATAACGAGTATAAATGACGTTCTCATATTGATTTGTTCATTTGTTTTCTTCATTGTTCTATATCTGGCATGTGGCTAGGTGGTCATCTCTTCTGAGATTCTTATAGAAAAAGAAATAAAATCCCAAAGGTAATAAAATATTTAGCTCAAAATAAAAAATTGGCTTCAACCTAAGATCAAGGACATTTTTTTAAAATCAATCCCAATTCATGATAATATAAACAATAAATCCAAGTCATGACATAATTAGGAGTGAAAAAGACCACTCCAATGGGCCAATCAGTTTATCGGGTGTTGACAAATAAAGTAGTTTGCAAAACAAACTTAGCTATTAAGTTTACTAGCAATGAGTCTACTGTCAAGAGATATGACTCCTGCCAAGGGGGTATGACTATTGCCAGTGATTGTATCTCTTCCCAAAACATATGTCTAACAGTCATTTTTGTTTCAAAACATATCTATATGTATCTAATTCTTCTGTCACAATAAAAAAGACAGTCAATCAAATTTTCTCTTATTCATAAACGCTCTACTAGAAGTTTTAGACTTGCTCTCCCAAGACTTTTAGATCACTTGATTAATCCTAGGGTGGATTGCAATAATACCTATAGATAATTAGTGAGAATAATTAACACCTTAAGAACATGATGATATTTAATCCCATTTCAAACCTGCAAAAATTCCATCACTTTCTTCTCCTAGAATCATGTGTCTCTAAATCATTCCCTTTTTGTCCAATCAACTATTAATTATCATGTAAAAAAATAAATAATATATGTTCAAGAAACAGTTTCAAACTTTTAAATACCCATCTTTCATGTGACCATTAATGATTGAATAAACAATACATGACATAGGGACATGTAATCTCCTTCGTTTTACAAGATGCACCGATTTCTAATAACTTATATAGCAATATATACATAGTATATAGCAGAATCATAAGTTTGGTAGTTTGTATTTTGTAATAACATAAACTCATTGCCAACCACATCAATTTACAAGCTACACTATACATACATGGTGATGAAAGTGCTCGGAGGGCAAAAGAAAAAGGACTACAATTCATGCTTCTCTCACGCACCAGGATCAAACTCCCAATACGGAATTTAAGGCTCAGAACCCGGAGGGCATTATCAACAAGCATAACTTTCAAGCAAAAAGTATATCCCTCATTAGTGATGAAGAGCACAAAAAAGAGATAAAGATAAAAAGATATAACCCCCCCCCCCCCCCCAACAAGCTACAAACTCTAGATCATAAAAGGCAGATTGTTATTAACGGCTGAAGAACTCAGATGCATGAACATCAGAAAAACAAAAACTCTCAAAAATATGTACACTATGCTGTACAACAAGACCTTATTTTTTTCCCCTCTTAGGAGCATGCTCACTCATTGGTTACTAGAGACCAAGGTTCATTGGTTACTATTGACCATGGATCATCCTCTTCAGGCATCAAGGAAGTCCTGCAAAGTGGACATGTGAGGTTCCAGTAGTCCAGCCACTTCTCCAAGCATACTCTGTGGAAGAGATGGCCACAAGACAAGCGGTTCACCTCTGATTCCGGCTCAAACTCAGTGAGGCAAACACAGCAATCATGCTCAAGTTCTTCACAGGAACACACACTGTTGAACCGGAGTGCCGGCATCCGGCTTCTAAACTCTTCAATTAGACACTCAGTGGGGCTGCTGGGGCTACTAAGAAGGAACTCGAAGGACTCGGGTGGCGAGTGTTGGGAGACATTTGGTGAAGGGGATGGTGAAGTGGAGGATGATGAGAGGGGGATGCCAACAATGTGCAGAATTGTCCTAACAATGCCTTTGAATATGGAAATTGACAACACAGTGTTAACAAAGATTGCACATAGTACTCCTTCAGATGGTGATGGGAGACTTGAGAGGCCCATTTTGATCAATGCTGAAACTTAGCTAAATGGACAAAAGACTGTTTTCTGAGTCAAGCAGAATCAACAAACATCGAAATAGGGAACCAGTTGCTATGTCAGCTTGATCATTCAGAGTGGAAGGTACAAGTGTGAGAAGCTGCAAAACACAATAAGGGAAAGAAGATTAGAACAATTAAAACTCAGCCAAAATTAAAATAGAGTAAATAAGATAGTAATTAATCAATCACAGATTGAGATGAAAAACAAAGTAGGCTTAAATCGTGATCATATAGCTGTTTTCTATGGTAGCCTGATCATAGAGCTGTTTTCTATGGTTCCATAGCAGTTATATATAACATCTGATTTCACAAGTTAGCATCAAAGTCACTATGAAAGAGAAAACATAACTACTACGAAAACCCAGAATTTGGGTGAGGAACAGTTGCTCAGAAAAAATGGGCTAAATTCAATGAAAAGAAGAGCATGCAAGTTTTGCGTTTCAAGAGACCCCAGAAATAAATTTAAAAAATCAAAGGAACAAACGATCACAATAATAGAAGAACAAACGATCACAATAATAGAAGAACAAACGAGTTAAAAAATTCCGAAGTAGCATGTAATTTGAAGCCAAAGTATTCCAGATTGCAAATAGAGGAAGCGAATTAAGAAACAAGCATTTTTTAGTGTCTTCTTCATCAGCAAGATCTAACTCAAACCAAAAACCTCATGGAATAGAATTTTAATAAAAAAAAAATTACACATCACATGATATGCAAAGATTGAAAAAATAATAATATAAAGAAAAATAAAAACTTCACACATCCACAGAACAAGAACACTATCAATGATTGACACACAATCTAGCCCCTTTTTTTCATCAGAAAAATAGATTTCCAAGATGACCCGGAAGAGAAAACTCAATACCCAGAAGAAAAAGATTGCATCTTTGAGACTTACAAGGAAAGGATTTGTAGATTACGGTTCTGGGTCAATGATGGGAGCTCTGAATTCTTCTTCTTTGCTTTATAGATGGAGGAACCCCATCACCTTCCTAAAGATTGATAATTGGCATTTTTTTGGGCAACAAAACCCAGTCCCTTAACTATGGTTAGATTTTTTCGGTTTTCGGCTAGACCATGGTTAACACTTTAAACAATTCTATGAACCTTAGACAATATGTTGTTTTTTTATGACATCACAAACGTTTCCAATTTTGTTTGTCTATACTTAATTCCAGCCTGAAAATATGCACATAGCACCAAAAGTGTAATACAGTGACATGCTACTACAGTACAATGCCTTTATAAATACTTACAAAACTGCGATAAGGATCCTCGTGATATTTATGTACTAACATTAGAAGCCTATATACTTATAAAAAATGTAAATAAATAAAATTAAGGAATTAAAATAAATCGGAGGAGGTTATAATATTATAAAACTTTTTTTTTAATGGTATAATCTTTTTCATATTAGTGTATAACGTTGAAAGATGCCAGTTCATAAACCCGTACACTCCTTTAAAAAAAAAAAAAATCCTATTTTCTTTTCAAGATTGATTTCCTCTTCACTTTTGGCGAAAGAACTTTTGTAGACAATTTGCCGCCAACCCAAATTTGATAACATTTTCCACGTTGCTAATAACATTGGAAAGTTGTTTTTTTTATTTAATTTTGATACACTATTTATATAAAAAAAAATTATATAATCATCTAATTATATATTGACATATTATTAAGTATGATTAACTTTTATCTTTACTATTTAAAAACTCATGCAAATAGAGAGATTTGAATTTCTTTCCATTGTAAATGTATTAAAATTAATTTTTTTTATTAACATAAACGTTTAGGTGAAAAGGAAGGTCACCAGTCCAGGGCAAGGTGCGACTTCTACTAATTGAGCAATTACAGAGATATTTATAGATTAAGGACAGAAGAAGTGAAAATCAAACTCAAATAATAGTGATACATAAGCTAAAAGTTGACTAATAAGCTAACTCATATTAGCACATTGAGAAGTTGTTGAGTTAATATCTATATTTGGACTAAAATCAAGTTATATGGTATAACTTTAAGTATAGTTACATAAATTAATAATTTTTTATAAAATAATTATTTTTTATTCTTTAGATCAATTTAAAATTTAATATATATAATTTATATGATGTAAATTTCTAATCTAACTGTGAATTTAATAAAAAAAATTGCACAAATAAAAGATTATTCCGTGATTTAAAAAAGAAAAGTGTAACATTTATTTCTAAAGTTGAAATCATTGTAACAAGTTAATCATGCGTTAATGACTATCCGCTAACTCTTAATGGAAATGACAACATGATTGTTAGTGTCAATAATTGATCTTACAAGAAATTTTAAATGCACCCAAATAGGAGAAACATGTTATTTTGATGATCATCAAACTCTTAAGTTAACTCTTAAACTCTTATGAGTTTAGGTATTCAAATAGAATCAACTTGCTTGAAAACTCATACTTGAGTAAACTTTGATAAACTCAGATAAAACTCAACTAAATCATGAGTTACAATTTTAGTTAGTATTTGGTTTCTAAAGTAACAAAGAATGATATTTCACAATAAGCAGTCATAGTTAGACCTTTCAAAATTGAAGTTATGATATATTAACTTAAGTTATTTTGATTTTTCACAACATGAAGTCTTGATCTGTTATATTTCTTAAGATTTTAATTTGTATTTTATATTTTATGATTGATATTTGCTTCATTATAATGTTGCAATTATTTTTTATATATGTTTTTATTTTATCATAAATTTATTTTATTATAATTAGATGTTATAAATATTTTTAATATTATTTTTAAAATAAGTAAACTCTTACAAGTTTATGATTCAAATTTATCCCAACTCCACAAATTTAAGTAAGCTCGTTAGTTGATAATATGGTTACTTTGATAGAGTCTAAACATTTCTCCTTACATAAAATTAATAGAGATACTTAATTTTGACACTAAGAAGACTTGTTTGGTAGTGCTCTTTAACAGGTGCTTTTCATTCCAATAATATTATTTCAACATTCAACTTTAGATGTCTCATTTAGACACACCTTATTCCTGTTGAATGATATTATAATTCTAATTCATCTACCTCATCAAATAGCGATGAGGTGGGTAAAGTGGGTGTTGAATTCAATTTTTGTATTTGAAAAATATAAAAGGGATAAATTTACATTAATCTCTCATGAGATTTCCTGTAATTACATTTAACATCCTCTATTTTACAAAATTACGTCGATCTCCTCTACATATATTAATTCATTAATTTGAATGATAAAAAGAGATAGCATATGGCATGTACATGATTATTAGCAACAAAATTAGAATATTTTGACAATATATTTGACTTATATTTTGACTAGAATACCTCTTTTATCATAAATTATTATTATAAGTTTCATCTTTATGTAATAAAAGAAGTATTTTATTCAATTAATATGTTAAATATTACTAAAATATTATAATTGTTTCATAAATAATTATGTATATATTATTTGTTATTTTTTCTGTTAAATTAATGAACTAGTATTTTTAGAGATATCAAGTGTAATTATATTGAACATGAGAGGAGGTTAGTGATAATCTTACAAAATTAAGGAGTGTCAATTGTAATTATACGAAACCTCATGAGAGGTTAGTACAATTTCCTCAAAAACAATTATGGTTCTTTTGCTACTTGTTTTTTAAAATCAGGGATGCTCTTAAGAGCCTTCATCCTCATAATATGTCCTTCAAAGCTGACTTATACCCACTAAAATTTAAGAACTACTATAATTTTTTATTAATTAATGGTTCTAATTTCTAGAAATTATTTTATTTATAGCCATTATAGGCCGTAGTCATTTTAGATTTTAAAAGCAAACTTATAATAAATTTATCAAATATTGCTTTTGTGTTTCTTCTCATTGAGAATAACTTGTATACTATCTTATGAAACAGTACTACTATAACTTTTCAATAGCAATATTTAGATAGCCTATATAACCTGACAGTTCTAGTAAAGCCATAACATTATCAAACCAATTCTAACTTATTGTCCCTAGAACATCAGCCCGTTAAGAGGTTAGCAGAAAAACTGACTTGCTATGATATATTTAATTTTAGGTTTTCAGAATAGAAAGTGTATCAAAATTTAAAGAACTAATCTGTTAAATTGCAATGCTTTCGGGCTGTATATTAATTCGTTGTAAAATTTATTAATTCTGTTCGGACAAAAATATCGTGCCTGAATAACTTATATTAATAGTAAAAGTATTGAAATTTTTAATTACAATTAATTTTTCAAAAAATATTATTACAATAACGTAATTATTATATTTGGCATAATTATAAATATCAATCATAGAATCATCAATCAATAGATGAATAAAAATACAAAATAGGCCCACATCAAATAGAGAATTTTAAAAATACGGATTGTTCAGAAATGCTGATAGACGGACACGTGCCCCATTCATCCGCTCGTTTTTATGGTGTCAATTGATTGATGCTGAACTATAAAATTACATTATAATAATTCTCGACCAATAAAAATAAATTATAATAATTCGATTACCTTTGAACCAAGCGCAACGACAATAATATACCAACCGTAACTTGCACAAATGTAACTTTAACGGCTAAAAAATATTAAATTAAAAAAAATAAGCTAAGCATTAAAAAAAGCCATAAGTTGTTGCGTACGAGGGTACGACTATATTGATTGAAAATTTAAAACAGCTCAAACAAGATTAAACATCTATCTCAAAATATTTGACATAACATGGTTTTATTTTTTCGGTTGAAAAAACTACAACAAATATTAAATAAAGGTTAAAAAACCTCAGGAATTTATATCCAACGTCTCTTACACATGGATTTATAATTAGATAATAGAGGTGGCTAACAAATGATACAAATAAGCCAAGTTTCCAAATAAAATACAAACAAAACTTCTACAGATACAAGTCCAATATAGACTGTTCCCTGTCATCAGCATAAATAGCATTGTATTCTATACATAACCTTAGAATTTACAATTTGTCATTTACCTGATAACTGTTGGGAAATTACACCTCTAAACTGCAAATATATTTGTATATATACTGCTTGCTTTATGCTATACATGCCAAAGTGCAAGAGAGGAAAAATATTACAACATACACCAGTGTAGCATAAGCTAGAGCTATCAAATTAGTCACTTATCATGCCATCACAGGCACTTGTAAATGTGACTAAAGATCAGCTGAGAGCTGACATAAAGTATGACAGGGGTGCAGCACATCAAGGTCAAAAGGGCTAAAAAGAATTCTGCATTCTTAAGATAAGAATAAAGAGAGGCAGCATTTGCCACAGGAAAGGCAATCAAAATCCATTGGCCTGAAGGAGGCAGGCACTTTGTGATATTATGTCATGTCAGCTAATATCACACAGCTTGGATGTCCTTCTCAGTGAAGGACACACAATCTGCTCATGAACCTCACACTGTCAAATCCTGGGAACATGGCCTTCTTTACAACCTTCTTCCCCTTGAAGGAAAATCTAGGCCCCTGTGATAAAACCAGACAGCTTGTCATTGTGTGGAGAAAAAATGCATCAAATTTCATCCATTTGTTTTTCAGGTAACAGTTACTGTTTTCTTTTGCAACTATATGAGCGTTTCTTTTCTTTTTTAGGAACATGGTTAAAAGCTGTACACTCAGCAGCTTCTGGTTTGGCTCAAAGGGTCGTAATCATAGACATCACCAGCTTTGACAAACCGGCCCTTAACGCGCCTTCTGACATCAGCCCTCGCCTTACGAGAGGCATACCTTACTCGCTTCTCAAACCTAACAAGATCACCAGAAGTGATGTTAAATCACCCATAGAGGTACTAAGTTTTGAAGTTTAGAAATAAATCAAATCCAACAATAGTTATATTGCTTAGAAGCAAAGGTAACCCAAACTAAAGAAATAAATAATGGAATATGCCTGATTGGATGATCACATTGAGTGCAACACAAAAGATAACCGATTGATCTAATGTATTCATTCTATTTACTGATCTAATGTCACAGCATGTAGGGACAAATATATATATACAAATGTGATTAAGTTCAAGCACAGGAACAACAACCATTTACATAACAGATTATGTATTAATTTCCACTTATTTTTTCAGTGACAGAATACTGTTGGTGTTTAGGGGGAAAAGGTATTGGTAAATGAGATAATATATGATTAGTATGCTTTATGGTTACGTGTGTTAGGGCATTAAACAATAGGAAAAAAATAATTCTCAAAAAAAGGGGGAAAAATTAGTTTTGCAGATATGAGAAGTGGATGAGAGGGAAAACAAGAGCTTTAGGAATTAAGTTGTCCAAGAGAGGAAGTTGGAGTTGCATTTATTGAGCACAAGATGACAAGCTCACTTCAGGTGGTTTGATGGTGTTTTCAGCTGAAAAAAATGGTCTGGTCATGTGAGTAGATCAATAGACCCCACTGTGAAGATAGTATGATTACAAGGGGTAGAAGCAGAACTGAAAAACACAAACCATTCAAAATGACATTGCTCCAAATGGTTTCACTAGAAATGGTTCTTGATAGAGCACAATGGCATCTATTAATCCTTGTCACCTACTTTGCCTAATAGGATCAAGATTGGTTGCTACTATTGTTGTAAAACAATGCTAAGGTAAAAACATGATACGAAGCAACTAGTCACATGAAAATTCACAAGTTAAGACCAAAACAAAGGCACTACTAGATGATGGCCAACATTACATTTTTGCCGTCAACTACCAGTAATACTGCACCAACACCATTGGATATGTAAATAGTATCAAAGTTATTGACTTACTTCCGTGTCTTTTTCTTTTCCTTATATCTCATGACAGCATTGCTGCGGTTAGCAGATTGCAGAGAACTCTCAGGGCAAGGAGGGCACCAGGGTGGCTCTCCCATGAGAAGCATTGAAGAGGCCCCACAGTCTTGATAATCACCAGCACTATTATCTTTGGTAGCACCAGAAAAGGAAATGTTTGATTGGGATTGCCTTGCCGTAAAACAAAGAATTGGTTCAGTTTTAGTACTCATCATTGAATCTGCAGATGCAGCAGTGCTGCATGCTGGTTGTATTGCATTGACAAAGCCAACGGATGAACCCTGGAAAAGTTTAGATATGATAATATGTAAGGGAAAAACCCAGGACCATATGACTGAGCTGGCACAAAAGCAGCTGAATGTTCTGTTTAAGTGTCTATAGTCCAGTATGACTTCCACATTACGGGCATGCAAACACTGAACAGTGAAAACCCCATTACTCAAACTTAAATGTGTGCACCGTACGTGGGTGAACAAAATATAAGTAAACCTTCAAATAAATAAATAATTTATACTGATCTATTCTGCTAAAAAAACCAATAATAAATACAGTATTTTTATTTTTTTTGGTTCTTTCTGCTGTAAACATTTTGCAAATTTCAGACAACCAGGATTAAAATCAGCAAGTTGTTTGTTGTATTATCAGTTTGGCTATACCCCAGATGATTTATACAGTTTATGGTGAAAGAAATTGGTGCTGATAGTGGAAGCCACCAAGCTGACCATATCTTCCAATCTCCTTCCACTTAAAACCATTGGATATTACACTGCTTAATTGAATAACACACAAGCTAGTGCTTAATCAATCAGGAAGGTATTTGACACAGAATTTCAGACAAATTTAGATGGTGGAGAAAATGGAAAAATCCTGTTGGGATTGAATATGGGCCCTATATCCAAATTTTATTATCACAGGAGTGAAGATAATCATAATCACCAGATGACCAAGGAGATAACGAGTAATAATATTCACAAATCACAAGTGAACAGACTAGAGGATTATTGTAAGGAGTAGAACTTAATCACACTAATGTTTCCAGATGTGTTGCTTTAAAATTTGTAGAGAGATTATTGGCAAGATATATCACTCAGTTATATGAAAAATAACAGATTATGCTCCAATAATAGAAAAACATAGCATATCATAAACAAGGGAAGATGAGATTTGAGTACCTCAGCAGCAACAGCACCCTGACAATTAGAATCACCAGCACTAGCAGACATGTCCTTGGTACCAAATAAGCTATCAATTCCACCATTTTCAAAAAGCTCCTCAGAATGACTGAGAGCCACCCAAAAAGTTCCTCATAGTTCTCAAGATCCAGATCCACTTCATCCATGTTGAAATCATCATAAAGATCATCATCATCACAGAGTGCAGAAGCTTTTTTACCAGGACAATATAACTGCAGATTCATCAAGAGAAATTAACTGAGTGATTTGAAGAACTTATGAGATTTTAAATATAGAAAGCTAATAATTTCATTTCAGTAAACAAGATAAAAAGTAGCCAAATCCTATATAATGGCCTTTAAGCTAGAGTAGCCACCAATGCATTTAAGCTACAAGGCAATTGTATCTATGCAAGCACATCATTATGCCACATATACGGTCATCAAGTTCCTGAGTCAAAGTTTTAAACTCATTAACACTAGCAACAACAATTGGGCCCTTTCGCAATCCCACTAGATGGGGTTGGTTACATGGATCAAATAATGTCATATCATAAACCATGTTTATAGTCAAACCATTATAATCTAAATCTTTTTTAATAATTTCACCTATACTTTATCTTGGTATCCCTCCACCTCCAGCAAAGAGAAAATATGTTGATACCAAATGACTGTGTAGATAAGGTGCAATTATCCATCTAAATATGCTAAAGGGGATATTCATATCTTTAGTAAGCAACTCAGCAAGTCATCATGTCACCTACCATTGAACCAAATTTTTAGGCGAAGTTTCAACACCTGTGCATGTGCATGAGAGAACATCTTGGTAACTTGAAATGTGGAATTTAACAAGGCTGTAGTTACAACTACAACAGCCGACTAATCCAAGTCATGTAAATACAGATTGGGACATCTAATATTATTTTGTTTCACCATCAGCCCCAGCCCCAAATACCCACCCCACCCTGTGAGAAAAAAAATTTCAAATTAAAATGGCTACTCTAGCATGCACTGAAACTATCTACATGATAGAAAGATGCAGGTTCATCATCTGCTCTTGCTTTGAGTTCAAGCTACTAATGCATGAGGAAAACTGAAAATTTTGTGAAACCAAAATATACTTTAGAGTTTAGACCAAAAAACAATAAGTGTACAGAACCAAAGCAAAGCAGTTTTGAATAATGTATCAGTCATTTAGAAAATGAATTATTAATTAGCCACCTAAGAATTAGATAGCCAGAAGAAATCATGATTTTGCCATGAGAAGTGGTTGATGAGAAACTACTTTGGAAATTGGTAACCACATACTTTTGCTATTACACTTTCACTTCTACAAAGAAAAGAAAAAAATCACAAAACCATAAAACAATTTCCACAACAACAGAACTCATTACTTTGCAAACTTTGAATTTCATTCACTGTGTTCTGTTGTTTAGCATGTCCATCACCTAGTTTGGTTATGATTCCCACTAGTTTTGCTATTAATCTGTGAATTCAATAAAGGAATGATATAAACCATCCAGCAAATTAAGACACAGAATCCATCCCTAACAAGCTTGCAATTTCATTCACTATACAGTTGTTAGATAATTAGATTGTCCACCACAGTGAGGTTATAAGACTTTGGATAAAAATGACAGCATGAGGCTATACCTTGGGCATACATTCATTGGAAGGTCCAGGCAGCTGGTCTAGAATATGAGGTTCGGAGCTTGACTCAGGTATTGAAGATGTGCCAACCCATGATTTATCTTTGCTGAGTAGATTGGTCACTTCAGCTGAACCAGTTGCACTCTGGCTTGCTGGGGTCTCATTAATGCTCATTAAACCAAGTTCCTGCTCACATGTTTCACCAATAGAGGGTATATCCAGAAAAAGCACCATATTGAAGAAAATTCTGCAGCTGAAGGGCAGCCAGAGTAGCAATTGATCGTTTGTCTCTTATGCACTGAAGAAGATGGATTGGTACCATGACCCAACCAATCACAGTTCTGACAAAGTGAAATTTTCTCTTCAGTGCACCTTACAAATGCAGGTTGTGAGTTACATCTCTCACATACAAGAGTTCTCGAATGACGCCTGGACAGGGCATTGGCAGAATGAACATTTCGATCACATGACAAGCATAAGGATGCAGCATCCGAGCGGCAGTACACCAAGGACCTTTGCTCTCCACAAAAATCACATAAATAACCCATCTTTAAACTGACTTTTCGCTTGATCCTTAATCTAAAATAAAGAATTCTCCAATTAGTAATTGTCTACTCAAACTGCAATATCTACTAGCAAACAAAACTTCCTTCTCATTTTAAGATGCTGAGGCCAAACTCAGTTGTATAACTTACAAGCCGTTAAGTGTTAAGCAAGGTGACAAGGGAAGCAAAATTTTAGCTCAGCAAATTCAGCTGCTTCCAAGAGACAAATAAGTAAGCATTTTGATACTAACAGAAACAAATTAGTAATATACAGGGAAAATAAATACAAAAATGGAAATTCCACTGCAAACTGAACAATGGATAGATGCCATGGGATATTGGGATTTATGTAACTGAGATCAAGGATGGAACCTTGCAGCCAAGACCAAACAGTAAAGACCAAAGAGACAGTAAAGAAAAGGTTAAAAGCAATGAACCAAGTAACAGAAAGTTAAAAAAAATCCTTGACATGCAAACTATTAACAATTTCACGGCCGCAAAGATACTAAACAACAGTATAAGATTCTCTCTTAATATGATAAATTATAATTAAGACAACACTGAAAAAAAAAAGAAGAGAGAACTGAAAAGAACTTCCGAGGGTTATTATAAGTTTAGATTTTGAAAAAAAAAAATTGTGTAAAATATACGCAACTTTATACAGCGGAATTAACCTTTTCGAGCAAAGGGACCAAAATTATTTTTTCTCTAAATGGAAAAAAGTGCATTTCCTTCATAAAAGAATCCTAATAGAACTAGAAAATTCACCATATAAAAAACTAAAATTGAATTTTTCACCATCCTTAAAAGCATCTTTCATGGGATGAATTAAAAGTAGCAGATCAATTAGTAACAAACAAAAGGGTAGAAACATCTCTAACATAGCATTATCCAACCACCGAAAAATGAAAAAAAGAAAAAAAACACATCAGGAAACAAAGACAACAAGAACAACCAATCAAAAACCAATCAAAAGAGAACCGGAAAAAAAAAATACCCTCAACATAAAATTCCCAACTTTTCCTTATCTCAAGCTCCCAGAAAAAGCTCCAGGCCCAGAAAAAAATGAACTTTGAAAAAAAAAAACACACACACACACACACATACACACAGAAGAATAAGCATGTAGTTGTAGCAAAGATGGAACAGAAAGGAGGGAGAGATCACAAGGCAAGGAAATTACCATACGGAAAGAAAGACAGAGAGGACAAGATCGGTAAGGAAAAGGGATTTGTTGCTTTTTCAGAAAAATTTAATATATTTTTTATGCAGAAATTGAAAGCAAAGGAACCCTAAAGAGGGGTAGAAGCTGGACTTTTCAAGAGAACAAAATACTGACCTTTTTTTTTTTCCTCTCTTCTGTTGCCTTTTCTCTCTCTTCTGCTCTGTTCAGATAGATGGGAATAGGTAGATTGTAGATTAGATATGGGGGAGAGAGAAAGAGAGAGGGTTGGTGTAGGTGTAAGATGAGAATAATGCAATGGGGTGTTTGATGTGTGTATGTAGGTAATGTGACATAAGCAAAGCTGATAAAAAGTGCAAACAAAAGAGTAAAAAACATATAATGCATGTGGGGCCATGTCTTTTTCCCAGTGAAAGCAAAAGCTTAGGCCTTTTCCTTTCTTGGTCCCTCCCATGACACATAACAAACAAAAAAAGAAATAAACAGCTGCTACTACTGCTTTTCTCTTCTACCATGGTGGCACTATTAAATGTGAAATTCTTAACTGTTTAAGAGGAAAAAAGAAAAGTTATATTTTATTTTTATTAATTTTTCAATATAATAAATGAGATGTTGAACTTTTTAATAGTGCAGAGCTAACTTTTTTGTCCTGGAGTATCTAAGACTTTCTGCTAGTGAATTACGTGGACTGTTTTCTCTCTCTACCCTCTTTCTGTTTTTTCTCTCTCTGTGCCCTTTTTCTTATCCGTGTCCGTGTGAATGTTGTTGTTGGCATTTGTTTAACCATTGTTTATTGTGTTTAATAATTAGAAAAAGCGCATTGTTAATGGTCGTAGGAAGGTTGAACTTTATGCTAAAAAGTGCATCACATGTTGGGTGAGGTGGACAAATGGGAGCTTGTTTTGCGACGCTTTTCACAATCCGGTTTTTCCATTTTTCAGTTGGCTTTTTCACACTTCGGTCTTAGGTGTGCGCCTTGGACTCGTGGGTGCGGCCTCAGTTTCGTATCCTCACCGGCACCACAATCGCTAGCATAAAGGCGGCGTTTGGAACAGGTTCTGAGGTAAAAATCATTTTTTCATTTAAAAAATATTTTTTATTTATTAGAATAATTTTTTTTAAATAATTTAAATCTTAAAAAAATCAGTTTAAAATTTTTTATAGAAGTTAAAAGAAATACCTTTTAAAAAAGTTCAATTTTTGACTTTTTAAGTTGTATAAAAAATTTAAATTTTATAGTCACTTGTCTTAAAAATCTCCAACAAACACACTCCAACTTATTGATTATAATAATATGTATACCCAATTTTTTTCATACATTGAGAACATTGAAATTTAAATATATGGTTTCATGCAAACTATTCAAACCTCTCACCATTAATTTGATGTTTGTGGCTTCAACTATTTTTTAATAATAATATAATTGTGTTAGGCATTAATTAATTATCTACTTTCCGCTTTAGCTAATGCAAGCACTTGTGTGACTTATCCATTTCTAATGCTAATACATGTCACGTTATTTTCTGTCTAATGCTTTTAACATGTGCTAATGTTTTATATGTTTTTAGTGTTATTATTTTGTTTTCTTATAAGGCAAGTTGTTTTAGGTCAGCTTACTAATTCTTTATTGCTTTACTTGTTTAATCCAATCAAGTCATTCAAGTCGAAATTAATAACTCAACTTAACAAGTTAAAGATGAGTTTATTTAAGCATAAAAAGCATTTTTATGATGTAAGTTTCTTCAATGTTTTTAAATCATTCCTTTTAACATATGACAAATATTGAAATATTTTTTGAGTTTTAGATTTTTTAATAAATATTTAATGATCGCAAAATTTTATTCATATTTTTAATTAAAATTTATTTTTCTAAATAAATCTCCAAAAAAAAATCAAATATACTTAAGAAAAATTAATTTTGATAAATTAAAATATTTCACACACTCAATCAATCATAGAACATTATAGGCATGGCTTTTATGGCAATGACACCTTATTATATGATTGGATGTTTGTGTTTAAAACTTTTACACATCAAATTAAAGTCCATTAATAAAGAAATTAATTTTAATACACTAATATTTTGCATTGTCAATCAATCATATAACATAAAATTTATAATTAGAGTAATGGTATATTTTCCTAACAGTCAACCTAAAATTCCTCATAATTCAAAATTTGACTCCTTAGCATCACAAATGTTGTGCCCTTCCACATTAGACAAAAACCATTAAAAAAAATTACCAAAATTTAAGCCAACAAAAATTGTTTACTGACATTCGTGTACCCATGCATTTATTAGATGCTCGTACATCACTAAATAATCTTGAGTTTTTTTATTATATTTAAAAATATTTAGTAGACTTAAAAAAATTTAAACATATTATAATAAAATTATAGATAGCTAGTATTATGTACAATATTAGTTTCTTACCAACATTTATGTAAAATAGTGAATACTATCTGACAATGCAAATGCGTCTCATTTTTAATAGTTTTCATTATTTTTATAACTGTGTGACCACCTTTCATTGTTTGCCCAATGGTGGTTGGCTACTAGCAGGCAAATCTCGCTAGTGACCAATCACCCTTCACTGATTGTTTGCTCCACAAAATAAATCTAGTGAAAATATTTTGAACTTATAATTCACCAATGGAAATAGAATTAAATTTTGAATTCTAATTCTAGATCTAATGATTTATAAAGGTCAAACATAAAATTTAAGATTTTGGGTTAATTCTAACAAAATTGGAATTGAATTTAAATTTCTAAATTTCAATTCCAATTCCATGCACCAAACCAACCCTTAGAGTAAAACTTTTTGAGAGTATATTTTTGATACATTGATAATGTAAAATTTGTTTACACCATCAACTAGTCATGTTTATCTATTTGTAAGACTTTCTAGTTAAATGGGTGGTTGAATCAAATATTTTTCCTGATATGACAACACAGATTGGATATATGTATAAAAGTATTTTGCATTGACAGTTTATTCAAATTTAACTCTTTGTTTTAACTAGTTTTAGAGCAATTATGTATAATAATAAAATAGTTAATACTTCAAAAAAATATTAAAAAAATATTACAAAATAAAATACTAAAACTAACAAGTATAAGACATTTTTCTTACAAATAAATTCTAACAATTTGGCACTCAAGTATTGTAATATGGTCATTAGAAAATAAATGAAAAATATAAAAAATTATATTTGGAAGGTTTAGTTCTATACCATAGGACTTTGATTGGCGCTGCCCTAAAAATTTAAAAGAACTCTTTGTGGGGCTTGGTTGGGTGTTAATTTATGGGGCTTATAAAAGAAATGTCAAAATAACATTTTGATTTCCAATATTTACTCAATTTTTTAATTTGTTCCATATTTTTTATTTTTCTCAATTTGATCTCAAGTCATTGCTCTATTACATTAATGACATAAAATACTGTCATGACACAATCCATGTCAGATTGACATGTGTATGTCATGTAAGCACTATCTGTGTCATGTCAGCATTTCCGTTAACTATATGACAAATACAGTGATTTAGGATCAAATTAAAAATAATTTAAAATATAAGGGATCAAACTAAGAAAAAAGAAAAATAAAAAAATAAGGGGCCAAATTAAAAAATTGAGTGAAAATAAAGAATCAAAAAATCTATTTTGTCGAAAGAAATTATTATATTCCCTTGGTTTTTACGACAATATGGTCAATATGGCTTGCGAAAAATGAAAAGATCTTCAAAAATAAAAATTCAGATTGGGATCAAATTGCTTTCCTTATTAAATTGAGAGTGGGCTATTGGATTAGGGGTTTGATGCCAAAATTTTCCGTACTCCCTTGATGTGGTGGTATCTAAATTGGACCAAATCAAATCTTGGAGAATATTGATTTGCAAGTGCTGAAGAGAAAAAAACAAAGGAGGGAAACGAAAATGAGAAAAAGAAAATAGAGAGCAAAATGACATTGTATATTATTATATGAATGAAAAAGGACAAAAAGAGAGAGAAAGAAAAAGATATGCAACACCCACATGAAATTTTTTTCTTCTCTCAAATGAGAAGAAATTGAGAGAAGATGAGTTCAAAATGCGAATTTATAATTTTATTTCTTATTTTTTAATTCTTCTCTTACAAAATGTATATATCATATATAAAAGTCATTCTAATATTATTATGTTTTCTTTTCTCTCATTGATCTACTCAACCAAACAACCAAAAAAATGCATTTTTCTTTTTTATTTATTTATTATTTATTTTTGAGAAGGGGCGTGTTTAAAATTATAGTCTAGCTTGAGGAGGACGGTAGCTAGAAATGTAAAATGAGTCGAGTTTGTCGGTAGTAAACCAAATTCATCATTTTCAGCGGGATTGAAGTTTTGAACAGCAGAAAATTTCAACATGCCTAACACCGACTTAACTGGGCTTAGGCGGGTTGGGGCGGCTTGGCCGCGGTAAAGACTTTTGTATTTTTTTTTAAATTCATAATTATTAGTAAAAAAGTAAGAAATATATGACCAAAAAAGAAAAAAGTAAGAAATATATACACTTACTAATATAGTATCACTATGTAGTTGATATTATTCACTCAAAGTTAAAACTTAAAAATAAAATGTCATAACTCACAAATAATACTATTAACAATAATATTTTTTAGTCAAAGTTAGTGTATAATTGTTATGAACCTTGAAAAATTGGGTATACATAAATAAAAAATATTTTTAAAATATTTTTTAAAAAATTCATCAAAACATTAAAAAATATTTTTTTGAATTTTTTTTTAATTTTTTGACGGTTAGCCGCAACCCACCCTAAAATGGGTTGGGCTAACTTTTCATTCCATTTTATTTTGGGGCTTTTGAAGGACGAAGGCTCGTTTTAACATCTCTCGAGTAGCTTATCCAGCCCAATAGTTTTAGGTAATAACCAACATTGCTCGACTTGACATCTACCTTAATTACTAGCTGAATGGTATTATTTAACACCAATTTTAAATTAAATATATGTAAATATGTGTCATCGGTATGCTAAGCAAAATCCAATATGAATATATGTCCAATATGTAGACATAGCACCCAAATAATGTGTAGGTGTTTCATAGTTTAACGCCTGTTACTATGAAAATTGTAAAGAATGTTAGACTAATTGTTATTAAAAGTTCAAGTGAATGTGCTAGAAATCAAAGTTAGATAGGGTAAAAGCCACAGGTTAAGCCAATCAATTTAATTGTGCAACTTGAATAGTTTTTAACTAATGAATATTGCCATGGATAAACGAAATGCGAGTGTTTAGTATTAGTATGTTCTATTCCAGTGGTTTGGCATTCTATATCAACTTATTTTCCCGTATTTTTCAAAGTACAAGTGTATTTGATATGTTGTATTAGGTGTGAAATTATAAGTTTATATTATATATTATGATCTTATCTACTTTCTTCGTTTTACAATAACTATGAGTTTTGACTTTTTCATATTTAAAAATATCTATCCATTTAGGCTATCTAGATAGCAATAATTTTTTTTTCTATTTACACCCTTAGTTTTAATATGTTAGTTAAGTAATCAACACATTTTTCAAAATGAATAATAATGACTATACAAGGATATTTTTGTCAACTTATATAATTTTCTACATTTACCAAGATTTTTTCCCTTAATATATGTATTGTTTGATTTTTTACGGTTATTGTGAAATATATAGAGTATTATTTAGTGCAAACAATATAGGCCCTATTTGGTGCATTGTATAAGATAAACCTGACAGTACAAGTTTGATAGTATAGTATAAAGAACTCATTGTATAAGTTTTTATATTATCCATTGTTTAGTATGCCACATGACGGTGGTGGAAGGCAGGTGGGCGGCGCGAGTGGCGCAATGGGGGGCGGCGGCGGTGACGGATGGTAGGCAATGACCAACAAGTGGCGAGGCGCGGACGGTTGGCGGGCAGCTGGCGAGTGGCATGTGGCGCTGCGGTTAATGTGCACCATACGGCCATTGGCGGGGGTGGTGACGGGCAAAGGACATGCAGTGAATGATAGATGGCGAGCTACTGAGGTGAGTAGGGATAGAGCATTAACGTAGAAGAGTAAGTCAAGGTTAATTTGAAATTAATTTGTAAAAATAAAACTCAGGTGTTATTAGATCTTTTGAGACCTAAAAATTTAATTCTATAGTTATAGGATAAAAATGATTTGACTGTATGACATTATACTATCATATGTGATAACAAACATGTAATAAAAATTGGCATTAACTAATATTATTATGCCTTATACTATGTATCAAACGGGACAGTATTGTGTAAACTTATCTATCATAACCTTTTTACACGTCAAATGTTGTATAACTTAATATAATATGAGGATGTTAGCTTAGGTCTAATTAGCTTTTAACATATAAGGTCACTTTATTTTTAATATTTTATTAAAGTAAAATAATTCTTAAATAAATAATAATAAATAAATACAATTAAAAATAAATATATGATATCAATTTAGCTATAAATGATAACAATAAAAATAATTATAATTAATAATTAACAAATAAAATAAAATAATAAATAGTTAATAACAAATAAGTATTTAAAATAAATAATAAATCATATGTAATATATAAAAGTAACAATCAATAATACAAAAATTTTGAGTTAATATTTATTTTTAAATTAAAATTTAAATAATTATGATTAAAACTATGAAATATTAAAATATATAAAAGAGTATATTTTATATTTATATAATTTATTGAAATAATAAATAATTATAAAATATTAAAATAAATAATAATATTGAATATAAATTAAATTTTGATTAATAAATATTTACATAAATATAGTATTTGAAAATTATATTTAAATCATTAATAAAAATTTCTTATTTTATTTTTATATTTTCTTATAATATTATAATTATTTATAAATTAATAATAATATTATAAAATATAAAATATAATATCTTATAATGCTACACCAAATACCTGTATAATATTATAAGTTTATTAGATCTTATCCTATTAAGTCTTATTCTATCAGATCTTATATAATTCACTCCTACCTTGCCAAGCATACCAAGCGAGCTCTAGGTGTTTTATGGTCCTTCTTCCTGCTCAAAAGAAAAACATCAATATGAGTTGTAACATATACTAGTATCAATCTTTTGAGTTATTTACTTCATAAAAATTTGTAATATGCTTGTAAACCCTAAGGCTATGATTAAGAGTTTTATAGATAATGAAAGGGAGTGACTAATAATGGAATGAAAGAGTTTGTAAGGAGTAGAGTGGAAGAAATTATACCACTTCTTATTTGAAAGTTGTTTTTATTCTCTCCTTAATCTCCAATTTGTAGAGTCAAAAAATCTTAGTTTTGAATGGGAAGGGAGGCATACATTATCCCTTGCTAGCCATGTTACTCTCTCCCATAAAATTATTTCCAAATAATGATTACTTAACTTTCATCTTATCATTTTTTATTACTTTTTTATTTTTATTCTCTCAATCATAGTCTAAAAGCTCTATGAAAACATTTACTCTCAGTTCTTTACCAAATTATCCAATATAACAGACGAAAAAAAATTATCAAATATATAAACTATACTCTAAATAGAACACCACTAAGCCCAAATGATAAGGGCAGCCCAAGTACTTGCCTAACTTCCCTTGTGCCTAACATCCTACTTTGGAAAATAAAATAAAGTACAGCATAGAAGTTAATTGGCATTGAATGTGATGTTCCTTGCATTAATAAGGAAAGAAAATCCACGCATCAAAGCTGTTGGAGTTGCCAAAGGAAGATGCCCTTTTCTTTTTCTCAATAGTGACATTATGATTCGAATCTATAACAACCAACCTTTATGCAAATTATTCCATTCCTCTTCTACTGATGCACTTGGTTTACGGAAAGATATCTTTCATTTTATTTTATTTATAAGGCCATAGCAACAGGACTAAAAAATAGGAAAAAAAATAGAAATAGAAAGATTGTTTACAATAATTAAATTATGTTACTTTTTTACATGTCTTCAATTTTTATTAACTGAAGTAGCAACACGGAACAGGAAAATATCCATTGATAAACAATGGAAGTTAAAAGGTTAAACCGTTTGGGTCACTTCAGGATGGCTAGATGGCTAAATGGCTAAATGAAATACTATTTGACGCATGAATAAGGGATGAGAGGCAAACTTCAGTTTTATTTGGCAGAAGGGCAAACCAACTATGCTGCGCGCTAAGAAGCACGAACACACGGACTTGGTGGTATATCCATGTGTACAATATGTTTTGAACACTGATCCACATGACACATGTTGAATATGTATCTAATTAAAAAAATATTTTTTAGCTCAGACACATACAGACACAAAAAAAATTAATTAGATCATTTTAAAAATTCTTTAGTTGATCACAAAAAAGTAAAAAAAAAGAATTAATTAGATAAAAAAATTATACAAATACCACAAACAAAATTAGACAAAAAAAAGACAAAAATAAATCATACAACAAAATAAAAAAATTATATATATATATATATATATATATATATGTCGTGTAGTATCCTGTGATTTTTTAAGTTTGGTGTGTCTCTATATCTATTGTCTTGTGTCCGTGTTAGTGTCTTTTCATAGATGCTGAGTTATGTACAATCTTCGAAGCTTGGACACACTAATTATGGAATTTTTACCCAAATAAAACAAAAAAATATTATTTATGAATATAAACTGAAAAACTTTTAGTACATGTTTAAACCGTTTAAGATGCATGCGAATACGCTGGAACTAATTATTCAAAATGGCATGAATACACTAGAACCCTACGTATTCATGTTTTAATTGAATATGCAAGGACCTCTAATATTAATGACCATTTGAATACGCGGGTCAAAGCATATTCATATTCAACTATATATATGAATAATTTAGTTACTCTTAGGTGAATGATTTGTTGACGATGATAGCTTTTATTTTTGCTTTTTATTTTTTTAAATTTAGCAATTTAATATCAAATTACCAGTGAATTTTTAATTAAAAATTAATTAGTTTAGGATTTATGGTGGTAAAATATAAAACTTAGAATCTACATATTTAATTAGTTTAACATAGTCTGTTTTAAAATTAATATTGATAAGTGTCATCTCGCTCAATGGCTATTAACAATGTGCCTCCATATTTGCTATAAAGATGAGTGTCATCAATTGAGATAAATAGTTTGCAATATTTGAATGTCTCAATGCACGGTGAAAATGACTAGAACACACGGTGAAATATTGAACATCTATGATTAACAATATCGCTCACATAATATGGCTTGGTCACTAAATAGAACTAATGTACCTGGCATTTCTAAGAAACACCCAATAAATCACAACCTAAGTAATGAATAATTAATATACTTAATAGTAATCTAAACTAATTTACTCATTAATATTAAAAGTAAAATATCCTAACAAATAAACTAATTAACAATAACGTAATTAATTTTATACCAACTATTGTTATATTTAACAATCACGTACTCACTTTGTACATGAATATTAGGGCTTTGGTATTCACTTTGCACATGAATACACTAGATAGAATGCATATTCAAAATAAACATGAATACGCATGAGTAACTCACGTATTTGCGCATGAGAAAATCGTCCATTTTAGTATCAAATGATTTTTCATTTTATTTCGGTATATAATATTTTTTTTGGTTTATTTATGTAAAAAAGCCATTTACATGTCATGTATACATGTAGATGTGTATTGTATCGAATCTTCCATAACAAATGATATATGTTTATATATATTTAATTTAAAATTTATTTTTTCTTATTTTAATGTAGAAAAACACAATATAAATAGGGTTATAAAAAGTAAATAATACATAACTTTTTGATTTTATAAGAAAATAAAATATAAGTGAAACTTATATAAATGATATTTTGAATAATATATTATTTTTAAAAAACTTTTAGTTATATATATACCTATTTGTTCTATAATTTTTTAATTTTGAACTATCCTAATGTGTGTAAGTGTCTATGCTTCATAATGAATTATACATGTGACAACAACGATGACGACGACAACAACAACAATAATAATAAGAACAAATTATCTAATACCTGGCAAACTGAGGAGGCGACATACATGAAGCTTAATTTGTCAAAAATAATGTGATGGACAAGAAAGCGATATGGATCCTTAAGGCTCACAAACATACCCTTCATGAAGATGTTGGCAAACTGGTCTTCAGTAGAATGTAATGGACAAGAATTTGATCCAAGCTTCTGGCTCTAGAACATAATGGATATCTAAGAGGTCTGTTGGTTTGGATTTTTATTTTCTGTATTTAGTTTCTTTATTTTCTATTTCTAGAATTTTATAAATGAAATAATGAAAATAGAAAATAAAATTTTATTATTTTCACTATTTATAATATTTCCTTCACAAAATGTTGAAAGGAATTGTTTTATATACAAGGGATTGTTGGGATTTTCTGCTCAAGTTTGGCCTTCCTACTGGAACTAGCTCATTAATATACATTACAGCCTTTTTTATATTTTATATTTTTATTTTTTATTATTATTATTTTGTAAATGTATATGTGTGTCTCAAACTTCTTATGAGCAACCAGTGCCACACCACGAAACAAAATGCAACAGGGGTTATAATCTTAGAAACGGTCAATATAGCTGTGATTGAATAACTGGTAGTTATTCAGATCTGAATCAAACTGAGTTGAGAATGCATACCTGAAGATGATACTGTTTTTTCAAAAAATTTACTTATAAAATCCTAAGGATCATATTCAAACCAACCACACAATTAATTGTGCTTCTGCAATTGAATTTGTGGATATAAAATTGAAACTATAACGCTTATCAAATTTAAATTTTACCTTCTCAAATGTTGTAACCACTGCTAGTGTATGGAGAGCCGAATCATTTGAGCCCCTGTTGGAAGTATATGCAATGCCTGTCAAATATATAGCGAGAGACGTGCATAGAATTAATATGAGGAAAGATGCTATGCATTTAACCCCAAATCAAAGAAATTAGTTGTGGGCCCAAGTAAACATAGAAAATAATCAATGTCCAACTCTAATAACTTTCTTGCAGATTCAACCACAAAGAGCAATTGGAGGATCGGATTAACCATATTCAAAGCATATTGGAGGTAATTGATTTAGTGAGACTTCGGAATATAGAGAAGGAACTTCACGTTAAATATGATAGCATTTTATACCAAGAGGAGCTTTTATGGTATTAGAAATCTAGGGAAAATTGGGTAAGGTTTAGTGATAGGAATACTAAGTTCTTTCATATGCAGACTTTAATAAGGCGTAACAAGAATAGAGTGCATGGTCTTTTTATCAATGATGGCTCTTGGTCAGTTGATCAGAGGTTCTCAAAGGCGAAGCTTTGACCTTTTATAAGAACTTATTTCCATCCAGGGAGGCGGTGGTTCCTAATTCTCTAAGAGATTTACCTTCTCCAAGACTAAGTGAAGATGGTTGTGAGCTTTAATGGCTCCTGTGACTAAAGAAGTTCGGTAGCCATTATGTCGATGAACTCATTTAAGGATCCCGGCCTTGATGGGTATCAAGCACTTTTCTTCAAGAATTATTGAGATGTTGTTGGGGATGATGTTTGGAAGGTTGTTAGAAAAGCTTTCTCCAGGTAGTCATTTGGACCCTAGATTTTTGGAAACCTTGATTGTCTTAATCCCAAAATTGAGCAACCTGTGAGAATGAAAGAATTTAGACCTATTAGCTTGTGTAACGTGCTTTACAAAATCATTACAAAGGTTTTGGTTAATCGTCTCGTCCCTTCTTGGAAGATCTTATTGGCCCTCTGCAAGGAAGTTATCCCGAGGTACAATAGACAATATTATTCCTGCCCAAGAAGTGTTGCATTTTATGAAGAAGACAAAATATAAATACGGACTCTCGCTTTTAAAGTTGATCTGGAAAAGGCTTATGATGGAGTTGATTGGGGCTTTTTGGAACAGACATTATTTGACTTTGGTTTTCCTTCTTCCACTATTGCCCTTATTATGAAGTGTGTTACTTCTTCTTCTCTCTCAATCCTTTGGAATGGGGCTAAACTAGATTCCTTTGTTCCCTCATGTGGCTTAAGACAAGGAGATCCCATGTCCCCCTATCTTTTTGTCCTTTGTATGGAGAAATTGGCAATCCTTATTAGCCAAAAAGTCGAGAGTGGTGTTTGGGAGCCAGTGGGGTTTCAAGAGGGGACCTAGAATTTCTCATCTTATGGTTGCTGATGTTATTCTTTCCTGCAAAGCTAAAAGTACCCAAGTTCAATTGATTTTATCTACATTCAATGAATTTTGTCAAGCGTCTAGAATGAAAATCAATTTTGAAAAATCTAGGGCATTGTGTTCGAACAATATCTCTCAACGTGTAAGGAAAATTTTACCAGGATATCTTCCATACGCTTTATGTGTGATATTGGTAAATACTTATGTGTTCCTTTAATTCGTGATAGGGTGAAGAGGTCTACCTTTGATGATATTATTGCCAAAATTCAAGGCCGTTTGGCATCTTGAAAAGGGAAACTTCTCAGGGCTGGTAGGATTTGTCTAGCAAAGTCTATTATTTCCTTCATTCTTGTTTATCAAATGCAAGCTTTATATTTTTCCTAAGCTTTCTGCAAAACCATCAATCATATGGCTAGGCATTTTATTTGGACTGGTCGAGAAGGTTCTAGAAGTCTTAATTTGGTCAATTGGAAAAAGATTATCATCCCTAAATGTTTTGGGGATTGGGTATTTGGAAGCACATCGAAGTAATTTGGCTTTCCTGGGTAAACTTGTTTGGACATTAATTCATGATGATGACAAGCTGTGGCCTCAAGTGATTCAACAGGTATTTTTCAAATTCATTTGTCTTGAATAATAACCTTCGTGTGGCCCCTTCATGTGTGGTTAATAGCATCATGAAGCAGCTAATGTATTTAGAGATGGCTTTGCCTGGAATCCTGATCATGATAACACTTCCTTTTGGTATGATTCTTGGTCTCATTTGGGACCTTTGTGCAATAGAGTCCCTTATGTCCATATTTCTAATACTTCACTTTTTATTCATAATGTGTGGAACAATGACACTTGGCTTTGGCATATATTATTTACTAATCTTTCAGAGGAATTAAGGAATGAAATTGCATCTATACTAGTGCAATTGAGTGGTGATTAAAGACATGGTTGGTTCTGGACAAAATCTTCTTCATATGCCTATTATGCAACTTCGGGTTATTGTTCGCTTATTGACAGTATTGTGATTAGGACACCACTCATAATTGGTCTTAGCTATGGCGTTTGGTTTGCCTGGAAAAACACAGGTGACGCTTTGGTTATTTTTACATGATGCACTTCCTACTAATCTTTCCGTTTCATAAGAGGTCTTCCTAATTCCCCCTTTGTAATCGATGTGGGAGGGAATATGAAACCCATATATAGTGTCTTAGAGATTGCCCAAAAGCAAAAAAAGTTGGGGATTCCTTGGACTTCTTGAAAGAGCCTTTATTTGGTGAGTTACAAGATAGTCATTGGATTAAGAAATTTGGGATTGGGAAGAGGGCTATACTTTTCTTAGGTTTTTGGTTGATATGGGAGACAAAATAATGATGTATTTGGTGCTGAATCTTGGCCTACCACCCTGATAGCTAGAAATGTTGACTGCTCACTCATGATGTGCAATGCACCTAAGCGAAATAGTTATTGGTAAGGTGCATATCATAGATAAATGGTCCCCATCTAGCTATGAATTTGTTAAAGTTAATGTTGATGGCAATGTCCTTGGATGCCAGAGGGGTTGGTTATGGTGGAATCATTAGAAATGTACGGGAAGATTGGTGGCGACCTTTTCAGGTCATAGTCAAACTCAGAGTCCTTCACTGAAGCTTCTTGCTATTCAATGGGGATTTCATATACATGATACAAAGGTTCAGGAATGTCATTTGTGAAACTGATAGGTAGAAGCTTTCTCTTGTGTGACTTCATACAAACTACATAGTAATCACATTGAAAGAGATCTTCTTTTGGAAATACAATAGTTGATTGCTCGTCAATAGTGTATTCACTTTGTTTTGATCTTAAGGGAAGCAAATGAATATACTGATTACTTCGTGCTAGAGAGCTATTTTGAGTGATGATTTCTATGAATGGGAGACTCCTTCTCCTGCTTTGACTTAATGGCTATGGATAAGGACACCTAGTCTAGTGTGTGTTTTCTTTCTTTTTTTTTTTTCTTTTTTTTTATCTTGCTATCTACCAAAAAAAGGCGGACCAAAACTGCAACAAAAAACAAAAAGGAAAAAACAGATAATTGAAAAAATATGATGCAATTTCAGTGAAAAAACTTACTTTAATAGTATGTTTGGTTAGGAGATAAAAATATATTGTAAATTTTTATGGATGACCTCCACGTATAAAATTCAACTCATTATAAAACTTAGGATTTAAATTATAATTAAACATACAAAAATTTATATAAACCTCATTCAATGATAAATACTGAAATGTAATTGTGAATGTGAAGGCGTGTGCAGTTGAAAAATTGGGGTCCATGCTGCAACACTGCAAAGAAATTGGAGATGATACTAGCACAACACGTATAATGAGGAAATTTATACAGAAAACGATCTGAACTACATGAAGGGCCCTACCTAATTAAAATTTGACAAATCTCACCCAACAACCAACTTATTGATTTGTAGCAGTCCCAAGCTTCAACATACGAAAACTACAGTCAAATCATTATAAAGTGAAAAATATACAAGGCAAGAGCTATTGTACAATCCACCAACATCCAAATATTCCAACAGTGGATAGCAAACATACAACAAATGATGATCATCGGCTTAGGGTGAAAGCTTGAACTGCCTGGCAAATGCACCTGCAAAGCCTCATAATTCTTGAATACCCAACTCGCACACTCTTAAGTGCAGTCCCAATTTCAGCTACAAGGGATGAAGACTTCTGCTCCCCACAAGCAGGATCATACATCCGATATGGAAGGATGTCTACAGGATAGACCCCACTGCTCAGAAACCATTTGTCAAATCAATCAGTGTCCTTCACAAAACTAAGCTTATCTGATTGAGAGGCAGCATGCATTATGGCCACACAAAAAATTGTAGAAATAGCAACGAATTTGATTGCATCAGATACAAGCAGAAGCATTGGTTTGTTTAGGCAATCATAACAGTAGATCACAACCGAAAAAGAAAAATTAAATTAAGGAGAATATATTTTCAGCAAGTATGAAATATGAATCAACACCAGCAAGAATGATCTTGGAAAATGGAACAACCGCCAGAGCCTAAGTTCTAGTGATTCATAGACAATGTTATATCAGAGCGGGGGGCCTAAAGGTCATGAGTTTAATTGAAGCAATCAAGGAATCGACTGGGCAGGCATTATATATACATAGCATAAGAAGGGTAGGACTTTACCATCTCAAGCATGTCATATCAAGAGTCACTTTCACCATCCTTCCGCTACAAAAGTCAATGAAAGATAGCAGCAAATCAAGTTGCCCAACTGCAATATCGGGATACATTAGATTAGATCGAAACTCCAGCTTTTGTCGTTATCAATAACGGCCAAAATTAGCAATCATATTCAGAAAGTCATAAAAAAGTGCAACGTTTCTACTATGCAAAAAAATTAGAAAGCCTTGTACTGCAGGGCAGTTCAATCTTCTCTGCGGATAATGTGATCATGCGCCTTCTCCCCATCCCTCTCCTGTGTATTCCGTACTGTTTTTCTCTTTTTTCTTTTCTTATTTTGCCAAATATTCTATGCTGCTCCAAATTGATATTGAAGCTTCTTTTTATTTTGACATAGCAAAAAGTTCAAGTAATATACAATTTACAACTAAAAACCCAAACAGAATATAAGAGACCAAGAATCAACATAATCAAGTCAGAAAGAGCAAGACAGCAACAGTTTCCAATCAAATAATGGAAAAAATTCCAAATATAATTAAGATTCCAACCCGAAGGCTCAAATTAATATTTGAATTGGTAGAAAAGAAATTTGCTTACCTGATTCAGAACAGAATTTTGCCTGGATCATATTTCTAGCCTCTATCCGAGCTAACTGAACCTCCTCAATCACATCTAGCAAATTACTCAACAATGAACTTGTCACCTGCATAGAACAACACGTTAGGAACAAGAACATCCTGGGAAACACTCAGCACTTGGTTGTTAGCTATTATTTATTATTTGCCAATTGCTATTACTGCAAGATAAGGTTGCACAAGCAAGCATTTAATCCAAGAAATAGTAAAAAGACAATACAAAACTTAACAGAATTCGGTGGTGTTGAAATTTTGGTTACTAAGGTACATCCTAGGAAATGCGGAAACCAGACACGCTCTTGGCTTAGAAGAGAATCTTTCGTTATTAGCATCTCAAATGCTTTTGAAGCATTATGAAATATATTTTGGAAGTGGAATCTATCATGATTCTTTGAGTGTATATATATATATATATATATATATATATATAGAATTTCATAATTCTTAAACAGCATTCAAAGGCTTCCAAAATATCCAGAGGTGCTCATCACCAAAGATCTTCACTTACAAAAAGCATTTCATTATACTTCAAACACATTTAAGATGCTCATAATAAAGATTCTCCACTAAAGTAAAGATTACACTTCCTCAAGGATCATCACCAAATGCCCTACCCTTTTTGTTCTTACTACCTTCTTCCTCCTATCTTTCTTCAAAGCAATTCAAGACTACTTCTGTAACAAGTTTACTATTTGTATATTGTAAGTATTTTGCTCTAGGAATAAATGATGTTAATCTTTCAATATGCAATACCGTTAATAATTGATTTTCAACTTCATTATTGTTTTACATATGCTTATACATTTTATGTACATTTTCTTATTTGAATTATGATAATTGTGTATCTTATTTTAATAGATCTTATCTTTCTAGGAATATTATCTTTTTCTTATGAATTTTATCTTATCTTCAATAGTTACTTCGCTCCCTTATATGCAGGGTAATTATAGTAACCTAATTCCAGGTACAAATAGAGGCTAGTGCTTTGTCTTTTGCATCCTGTCATAGTACAGTATATCAATCTAATATCCTATTATTCAGATCTTCTATCTTATTATATCTTTTCCTCCTTGCCTATTTAAGCCCTAACTTTCAACACTTAAATGTTAGTACATAAATCCACACACACACAACATATATAAAGAAGCAAAAAGATTATCATCTAAATTATTCTTAAGCAGGCACATATATGATTGGACAAGCCTTTAGTCACTATGCTCTCATGCAAAGCTAGAATCCAACATCACATTCAAAGGTCAAGATTAGGACTGGAAGTGAGTCATGCCAGCTCATGAGCTATTTTCAACTGGTTCATTAATAGCTCAATAATCTAAGCTTTGAGCTCATGAGTCAAGCTTGAGATAATGATTTGAGCTCATTTATTAAATGAGCCAAGCTTGAGCTTTATTCTGTCCAACTCAATAGCTTGTGACCTAGTTCGATATATGTATATATATTATATTTTCAATACATGTTATCTATTATATGTATGCATTACACACATTATGGTGTGTTGGTTATGAACAATTAATGTAACTTGAAAATTATTTATATTTTGTGTATGGTATGTAAATTATGTTGAAAATAGGCTATGCATTTATGGTAAAAATTCTACCCTATTGAGCTAAAAGATTCAATCTTTATTTAAATGAGCCAGCCAGAGTTAACTAAAAGTTCGATGAGCTTTTAGCAAGCTAAGCTTGAGCTTAAATTTTAGACTTGACTATTAGTGAGCCGAGCTCAATACTAACAACCCGAGCAGCTTTGCCCAACTCGGCTCAGCTCAACTCATTTCCAGGTTCCAACCCTAATCAAGATATACAAAGTTCAAGGCACTCAGAAACAATCTCTAGTAAGAGTTTCAATGCATTCAAAAGAAACAAGAATTGAAGTTATCATTCATGTCTCAGGACAAGCTCTTGAATTTGAAAACCTTTGATGTCCAAAGTTAATACTGTTCAAGGAAGCTTTCTCATAGAGAGCATATTACACTATTTCCCGTAGCCCCCAAACACACTCTACAATCTCTACTTTCTCCTATTCTTAGGCCTCTATCTAACGGATCATACTAATAGTTATAAGAGAGTTGGTTCTTGAGTCTTGACAGCATATCCACTATGACCTAATGGTCAAGAGTTAGATCATTGCTGTCTCCATTTTTCACAACCAAGTTATATCTTGGCACAAGGTAAAATGGGTTTGTGAATTGTCCGTGCTTCAAGCTGAAAGGAACTTGCTTAAAAGGCAATCTTCAAGATACAAAACCATTCTTGAGACTATCTAAAAGCATAAACTTTTATGAGAGTTCGTCCTCAACACACCCCTTGGGTTTATAAAATTCCTACTCCATCTAAAGCAAATTTTGCATAACAATGAATTGTATTTACTTCTGATAGGACCAGAATTCCTGAATGAATATAGGTGAGTGTTATTGAATTGATATTACTTGGCAATCACCAAGAACCCTAAATCAGTTACAGCAAAACAGAGGAATGAAGATTCCTCTAGCTCTCTCACAATGTACAAAATGAATTCACACCCTCTAATTCCTACTTCCCTTCTTTTTATTGTCCTCTTCTAACAGTTTTTCCACCCAAATACCCAACTGTACAACTGTTACACCCTATCATTATGTTCTAACTGCCTCTTCCTTCTCCCATATACCTTCCCATACCTTGTGTCTCTATCAACTTCACAAAGGAAACCAAAAAAACAAATCACCATTTTCATGGGCAAAATATAGGAAAAGCAAATTTTGTAAACCAAATATCTGATGGTGGATCACCAAGGCCATTGTCAAATATATTCAAGCCTCCAAAAAGAAAAAGAGAACATGAGAAATTCAGTTTATAGTGAAATAAACTTGCTAAGGCAAAACAACATAACAGAAGTGGAGTATTTTACCTGTGTTTCTTGTGCCAAACCTTTTGTATCAGTGTATTTCTTAGTTGTATGAGGATTGAAGACGATCATAAATGCAAAAAAAGCATCGATGCCTGGAAAGGTCTAAATACTAAAAACATTACAAAAGAAAAAGGTATGTTGTACCAAAACAAGTGAGAAAAGAAAAAGCATGAATCATGTAATAAAACAGATTAATTGGTTATCAAAATACCTTCACAATTTTCACATCATTCAATTTATTTGAAATTATTATGCTTGGTGATGGACAGGCATTTACTTTGAACCTACATTTCACCAAAACAAAGAGGCTCATGACCGTTCAGTTGTATCATGAAAGATATATACTAAGCTCCAACACAAAGATTAGTAAGGAAGTAAATAAAGATCTAACTAACCCCTGAATGACATAGCCATAATAGTTGAGAACAACTCGGTAATAACCATCCACATGCTCAAAATCGGCAATGTCCCACAACTAAAATTACACAGAAACAAAGATGCCTATTAGAAAATGGTATTTTATCTAAACAATAAACATACAAAAGAACTGCACAAAAACTAGAATGACCTGCAAATTCTGGAATATACACTCGCAAAATATTCTCTTCTTCAAATAATCCCGAACAGATACTATGGTGTCAGCCAAGCTTTGATGATTTTCCATCTTGCAGTATGTATGAAAGGATTTATTTAAGGATTTTGCTTTCCAATCCAAAGTTTCAAGCTCCTGCCTCATTGTGGTGACCTTTTCACAAGAAACCTAGCATTGCCAGTAAAAAGTTGCCAATTAACATGCAATTGCACAACATATCGAACCTTTCATTATCCAATTGCATCAACCAACTACAAACAGGACTATGAACACCATGAAATGGAAAATATGTCTTGCATCCAAGAGATAATGCATGCATAACACACACAAAACCACTTCATGTAAAATAGAATTTGTTCTAAGGGCAGAGCTCAGAAGACAGAGAAGTCCTACAAAGTAACTATGAATGTGTCTTAGTACTTTTTTCGTACAAAAAGAACTTTTTGTTTAAAACATTCTCAGATATAGACATTTTTTTGGAAAAGATTTTGAAAAAAAAAAAAAAGCAGTTTTCTGCTTTTTATGAGAAGTAGAAAATAGTTGCTTCTCAAAATAATCAATTAAATGAGATGTGCGAATAGAAGAGATAAAGTAAAATCTGATTTTTGCAATTGTATTCAAATACAAGACTACTCCTGCTTTTAATAAATAATAATTAAAAAAAACAACAATTAAGTCTTATTCCACTAGGCGGGATTGGCCACATAGACCGGACAACATATGATAAGGGAATTGACACACTACATGATTTCAAATTTGTTGAACTGCTTAAACAGGTTACTAACTTTTCAGTTTGGTGGAGATGGAGAACAGTTATTATTGACTTAGAAAACTTGCAAAAACAGATTTTAAAATCTTAGGCAGCAGATAATGTTTGGACTTTGGATGGTAAACTTTAAATGGCACTGAGTTTCCAACTAAATTCCCTATTTTACCAAGTATAGTTAATCAAACAATCTAGCTCAATTTTGCATTTCCAACTCTCATCAATTTCAGAGGGCATAGTGCAATCCTCAAGGACCAGGTATACATTTTGCTCTGATATGATCTGGCTATGATACAAATTCATTCTCTGAAATTCAGAACCCACTTTATTTTATTCTCTTCACTTCGGAGTTCCTTTTTATTTGAACTATTTTATTGATTGTTAAGAATAATAGTTAACTGTTGTCATTGAAGCATGTGCTTAATATGTGTCATTGAAAACCTGTATGTGTCTTAGGATATAGCTTTGTATTAATTACATTTTCTTGAATTTAGGCATGTATTTATTCCTTTATGGCTATATACAGTGCTGCGGGTACCTATCTTATGTAAATTTTGAACCTAAGTATTCTACTCACACATATTACTATTTCACTTCCTTTCGTCTTTTTTTTTTCCTCCAAATTCAACATCGATAAACCACAATTTATTGTTTTTTAAGAGAATTGAGTAATTGACAAAATGACTTTCATATTATAGACATATATTAGTGAATGAGAAGTGTAAATATTATAAAATTCAATGCAGTCAATGCTTTGTCAACATATCAAAAGCCACAATGTCACTGTTGGACAAGGGTAGGATCTGTTCATACCAGATGTAAGTATTTGTATATTTACACCATTCAATAACTTTTTATAGGTAAAAAATTTCATCAATCCAACTGTTGAATTCAAAGTTCTTACCAAGTAGATCAAATATATCAAATTTCATATAGTTTAAAAATGATTGATATTTCATCATACCACTTTATTTGACGGGTAATATGTTTTGAAAATACTTGTATATAAACCATCGGAATACATGTAAATTGTTGTTTGATTTTTCTGAAATTTGGCATGCTTGATCATCAAAATAATATCGCATAATTTAATGGTCAGCTTAATTAAATTCAATTTCTATGAAGGGTAATTGAAGAGTGCAAGTGTATAAGATTTACACCTGGTGTAAACGGATCCCACATATTGGACAATCCTGAAACACCTTTGTGAAAGGTGACACAGGTATTAGCAAACTCAAACCACAAGGAAAGATGTAACTGTTGGACAACATTATCTATGAGAACATTAAGAAGCAAAAAGCTTTGGCACGGTCAATTGTAGAATCAAAACTCAATGATGCACAATACTTTACAATAGTCGACGTAACAATATCGGATACGTATCATATCATATCATATACCAATTCGATAGTTTTAGATACTTTTAGTTATATTTTACATGTTTTTAATTTAATTTATAACGTATCTTCATATCGCACTAGTATTATATCGGATACTCGTACCATTATCCGTGCAACATAGCTTAAACTATTTGTGAATTTGTGTAAATGATTGCAACTGTTTGATGAGATTGGTAGCATCTAACCCAGTTTTTAGGGGGAAAAAATTAAGGCAACGGATTGTCACTTTGTTCAAGAGAAATTTTAATAGGGACTTATTTTTACATGTACAGACTGGGAACCTTTAGTAGATAAATTTACCAATGGACTTGATTAGAGTAGGGTAGTTTACATTTGTAACAAGCTGGACATGATTAACATCTAGAGGCTAGACTTTAACTTGAACAGAAGTATTATATATAACAAGGTATCAGTGTGTTGCATGTTATGGGTTAGGCATGTACGAGTTGTGCTACTCTTGTATTATAGCCTAAGTACACACACAAGGGGCCAAACAATTATCAAGTTAGCACATTGCATTATACAATTTATTTGTGTGTGTGTGTGTGTCTCTCTCTCTATACCATCTCTTTGTATTTCTATAATGATGATTTTTAAAGTCGTCATCTGAGTGTTAATTTAAATAACAAATTCATATATTGATATAAAAATATGTGTGTTTGTGTAGGTACATAAATAGATAGATAGAAACACCTGAGACTCTGCCTCAGTAAGGAGTGAGATGGAATGTAGATGACTAGCATTAGCTTGACCATTTATAGCCTCATGCTTCAATAGGATGCCATTTAACTTCATCATATGAAACTCCTGAAGCCCACTGCTTAACTGTATTTTTTCCTGCAAATGATGAAAGTGCATATCATCATCTGCAAGCATTGTTAAAAAATTGACATGTATGAGAGAATACCAGTAATCTCTCACGCTTGATATGCATTAATTGTAGTTTTGCCTTCCCATATGCTAAGTTAAACAGCAAACTTCTTGCTTCCGCAAATCTACAGTAGAATTACTTTGCAATGTCAGTAACCATTAATCCAAACAATGCCATAAGTGACATATATGAAAGAATATAATTCACATTCCATATAGTGACTCAGTCAAACAACATAAACATACCTTTTAAGCCTAGGAATATTCAGAGGATCAGCTATTTTCTGCAGAAAGAAAAACATGAAACGTGTTGATAACAAATAGGAAATATCGGCCTTTGATATCATCTTGGGTGAAGTAATATGTCCTAATTACTATATAATGTAAGCTTGTTCATGATATAACTAGAATAGTGAAAAGATGATTATCCAACAGACCTGATCATGAATCTCAGAACAAAAAGCCTCCCGTATGTTAACTTTCTGCAGATGAACCAAAATATCTTCCAGCACACCAATCTAAATATTGACATTAAATATGAATAAATTATTTATTATTTATATGATAATAATAACCAGATTTGGAGAAATACTTGTATGCTCATGGAGCACATTTAATGCATGCTCCAGGTACATCCACAACCACATATTTTTTATTTTTATATAAATTTTAAGCATTTTAAATCAAGATTGAATAGTTATGGTTATTTCTGAACAAGATTGAATAGTTATGGTTATTTCTAAATGGAGCATGTAAATATTTCTCCCAGATTTGAGGAAATTTCTGAAGGAAATAATAATTACGAGACAACATCCACAATTTTATTTGGATGCCATCATTTTCTAGTTACTGAATTGCATGGAACATACCGCTCTCAAATTGAGCTTATCAACTGAAGGAGAAAGCAACTGTTTAGTGCCCCACAAGAAATCTTTTACAATCTGCAAGGTAACTGAAAAGTTGAGAGGCCAAACAACACACGGCTGAATAATATTTAACCCTTGACATGAAGCACTAATCATACATCAGTCCATGTCTTCCTTGTTTGATCTCCCAGCTTCTCCTTTTCACTTCTCATAT